>CBVK0103064161.1:0-11335 GCA_900067695.1 Picea abies | reverse complement strand
AATGCATACTAAAGAAACACACTAGGAAACACACTTTTACCTAATGACACAATAGACCAAGTAGATCTTAACTAACTCCTAAGTGTCTAAATATCCTAACATTTACAACTACAGGCTATATCTTTGGAAGAAAGGAAAATACATGATAGGTTGCCTCATATAAAAAAGAAGCTGTATATTTTCGAAGAAAATGAAACCATAAAACCTTCCAGGTTAGTAGTGAAGTTAGTAAGAAGATGTATCCAGTGTTTCAAACACAGGAAAACCAACACATCTAGAAATAAATGAGACAATCTGAGCATAATATTCACAGAGGTCATAATTAGGTGCCAACTATTTCCAAGCTGGAAGATATGGAGGAAAAATGTCTCTGCATGTAAGCGAAGAGACAGAGGAGATATAGGTTAAACCTTTCAGTTTTGCATGTTGTAATATTTAATATTTTCTATGAGAAGTCCAATCGTTTCAGGTTGAGAGATTTTGTATAAACACATAAATCAAAGACTTATTTCAGGTTGCTTCTTGTTGGATGTAATAGAGAAAACTCTCCTTTCGTGAGTATTAATACAAGTGCAGACAAAGATTCCAACTTTTGTGTTGTTTGAGTTATGTGTTTCTCCTGTATTGCATATCTCTAGCTTTCTTTATGTTATTCCTTGATAAGTGAGTGTTTGCAATTTAATACCACTGCTACTGTAATCACATTAAACCAATTATTTGATAAGCAAACAAATTTTCCTTTGTATTCACTATAAGTAAATACAAGACCTTTAAGCTACTCAGATCACTGTATCTTATATCCTTTCAAGGGTGCATTCTTTATTTTCTTCTACTGTTAATAAGGTGAGATTCATCTTTCATTGATGCTTCATTTTGTTTAACAATTTTGTAAGTTTATCCCACATCATCTGGTTTTATAAATCGAATAAGACAATGAGATACAACCTCTGTCCTGTTCTGTCATTAATTTCATTTGAGGATAAATTCTTATATAACTAACAGAAGAAAAATCACCTTTTAAAAACATTCCTTTATATTCCTGATGTTTGACATTTTTCTTTGAGCCTTAAGTTTAATCTCAAGAACAACATCTTTTTGGCACCGTTGTCAGGGACGGAGAAACGAAGTTATTTTTTCCTAGGAAAACGACAAGGTAACATTATGTCTTTGATAGTGAACAAAGATTGAATACTGAATTACGGCTATTTTTATCTTTCACTTGGCGAATCCACTACAAATAAACTAACTTTCGGTCGAAAGAATACAAGGAAGAACCGAGATGATCAACAGATTATGCTCGTATTTGATCCTAGGTTGTTAAAACCCAAGGGATACCTCAAGTCCACTACCTTATTTTCAGGTAAGAAGTATCAACCCAAAATAACTCAAGTTAATACTAAGGTTCTGTTTGAAGGATTAACTCCTGAAGAAAATTTCAAACAAACACCCTTTTGCAGAGGCCTCAACTAGCAAACCCACAACAAAGATTGAGATTGACCCTGTTTATACTCCGAACTATCTGAATAGAAGATCCTCATCTATACCCACTATTGTTAATTTTTTGTCTACCCCACCCTCTCCAGAAGTAAAGGTTTTAATTCTCCGAAATTCCAAAGAGCGTACTTTATACTCTGATTCGTCTCCTATTGGTTCACCTATCTATATGTCTTGTAACTCTGAATAAGCTAGTCCACATTTTCCGTTCCCTCCCCTTCTAGACTTTGCATCTCATAACGATCATTTTCTAGATTTCCCTTCATCACATCTGGAGGAAGTTGAAAGGTCGCCACTTTGATCCCTAGAAGTTTATGAAAACACTCTTTTTAACTCCCGAAGTTCATCCCCCCGACTTCCAATGGCTACGGTTGGAGGAGGTGGTGTCAGAGGAGGTGGTGTCGAAGGAGGAGGTGGTTAAGGACCACCCTCACCTCTGATAATGTTTGATAAAGTAGCCGCATGATACGCTCCTTTGGTCCTCCCTCCCGTCCTTCATGATTTACCTGAGAATTATATGAAAAACTTACCATAGTTTACATGAGAAGGAGATTTGACTGCCACAGAACACATAAATGTTTTTGATCAGTTCGTCAATATCCTTGGCATTGAGCATGAGGATGTTTACTCAAGGCTTTTGGTGAAAAATTTATAATGAAAAGTAAGAATCTAGTTTCGAGGGCTTCCCGTAGGTTTCATAAGGTCTTATGATGAGTTAGAAAATGTTTTTTTAAGACAATGGGGAGAAAAGAAAGACCACTTGTACTATTTGACAAAATTTGGGACTCTGATGAAAAATAATTTAGAGATAGTCCTAGAATTCACAAAGAGGTTTAACAAACTCTATCATAATATCCCAACAAAAGTTAAACCCTCTCAACCCGCAACTAAAGTGACATGAACAGGGGATTTTGAGCTTGACTTTGCTCTACTTTTAAGGGAAAGAAGGTATTATACCCTCATATGATTGCAAGACAACACTATAGAAATAGAATTGAACATGATGGCATCGGATAAATTAAAATCCAAGGTTTAGACAGGAACCAAGGAACCTAGATGCTTCAGAGAACAAGCAGGAGCCTCCGTATCCAGAAAATATGCGGAAGAAAAAATGGACAATATGGCTAAGATAAGTAAAGATCTGTTAAATAAAATATCTAGAATGGAATTAGACCAAGCCAAACCTGATCCATTTGCTAGAAAATATTTCAAGAGAAATCCCAATGCTCAAACACAACAGAAACAAATAAAAAACGAAGATCAAAAAATTCAGGCTCCGTTTAAATCAGAAAAGTTTATAGGAGATGATATACATGATTACGAAGGATTAGAATAGGATGTAAATAACTTTAGTGATGAGGAACAGGAGCCTCACATGGCTAGACAGGACTATGAAAAATCCTTATAACAATATCCCTTCTTTAGTAATGAGGAAAGTATAAACAACCTGGGAGAATTTTCATACCAAGGAATCGTCAATTCCATAATGGTCGAGGTTCAACAAAATTATAATTTGAGGCCCGAAGAAATGAGTACCACAACTTCTCCACCAAAAAAGTTTCTATTAATAAACAAAGTGAACGAAGTAGTTGTAACTAAACAAACATTTGAAAAACAAATTTCCCAAGATAAAAAAGTTGAAACTAAAGCAACATAAACTAAGAAAATGGAAAATACAGAAACACAAACTTCAACTAGGGAGTGTGAAAAAACAGTGGGAGGTTTTAGTTTGGAAAACGAAATTAATAAAATTAAGAACCCCATGCCCCTGGTTAATCTTTCTAGGAATCCAATTTATAAAAAACATATTGTTAAAATGATTAACTTCTTAGATGCGGAATGTCATGCAGATGTAATAAATTCACAGGATGAAAATCTTGTAGATCCTTTCTATATTACAATAACTATGCATGATCATTTACTTCATAATTGTATGTTAGATTATGGGGCCTCTCATTATCATCGAAAAGTTGGGCCTTGAAATCACTAGACCTTATCGAGATCTATATTATTTTGATTCTAGAAAGGTTAAGTGTCTAGGCATGATCAAGGATCTAGTAATAAATCTTACACAAGTTTTGATAAAGAGAATCCTTATAGATGTAGTTTTTTTTTATGCATCGGCCAAGTATGACATGCTTTTATCCAAGTCTTGGGGTGAAAAATGTGAAGGATCACTTCAACTGGATATGACATATGCAACTATCTTGATTTTTGGTGGACAATTTACTCGGTTGTACAGAGAGACTAGACTGGCATATAGTGTAAGTGTCCCTCAAAACCCTAATAATTATCTAGTCTATGTCACCGATCAGGATCTAGGAAATTGTGTTTTATCTTTAGACAATGATTTTGATGACGATATAGAAGAAGAAAATAAAAAATTAGAAAATACACAAAAAAATGTAAATACTCGAAAAGGGGTTTGGAAAACAATTTTTGATGGCGCTTCGTCCTGTGAAGGGGCAGGAGCAGGGGTGTTATTTGTTGCACCTGAAGAGAAATATTCCATTCCATTTTCATACAAACTACAATGGGAAATCGATTACACAAATAATGTCTTTGAATACGAGGCTCTGGTTTTAGGATTAGAGGCTGCTAGGAAACTAAAAATTGAAGATCTAATAGTTTATGGTGATGTAGAACTTATTGTAAAGAAAATAAAGAAGAAATATCAGGATAAACATCCGAGACTAAGTTCATACAAGAATTGTGCTTGAGATCTGATCGAGAATGTTTTCTCATCTTTCAACATTCATCACATCCCGAGAATGGAAAATCAACAGGTTGATTCCTTGGCCAAAGCAGTGGCAACATTTGTGCCTCCTACTATCCTAAAGCTAAAGTATCATATAGAAATGAGACACATACCACCAATCTCGAATAATGTGCAACATTGGCATGTCTTCGAAGACAATGAACACATTAAGCAATTTCTAGAAATCGTTGATGAATTCTCCGAGACTCATATAGACCAAGAAAATCAGAACGATCCTATATGGATCATGCAAGAAGATGAAGATCCTAAAAATTTCCAAGATAAGATCGCCAATCATCGAATGTTAGTCCTCAAGAATAATCATATACCCAAAGTTTTTTTACCATTAAAAAGATTTTTTGACAAAGACGACATACCCTTAAAGTCTACCCTATGACCTCAACCTGAGGAAGTTGAAGACTATGACATAGGGACTAAAGAAGAACCTAAGATAGTCAAGCTATCTAAATACCTTCCAACTCAGTTAAAGATTAAATATGTTGAATTGATTAAAAAATATAAATATTTCTTTGCCTGGTCATATGATGATTTAAAGACTAATGATACCTCTGTGATAGAACATAAAATTCCCTTGAAGCATGGTATCAAACCTTTTAGACAAAATTTGAGATAGATCAATCCTATCCTCTTACATGTAATAGAAAGAGAGGTCAAGAAGCTCCTTGATGCAAAGATTATTGTTCCACTTAGATATTCTGAATGGGTAGAAAATCAAGTACCTGACAGGAATAAAAGTGGAAAATTTAGACTTTGCGTAGATTTCAAAAATTTAAATCAGTCATCCCTGAAGGATAATTACCCATTGCCAAAAATGGACCATGTCCTGGAAAAAGTAGTAGGAGCTAATAGAATGTCAATGATTGATGGTTTTTCAAGTTATAACCAAATTTCTTTCCACGAAGATGATAAAGAAAAAATTGCATTCAATACTTCGTGGGGAAATTTCATGTATGACAAAATGCCATTTGGTTTGATGAACGCAGGGGCCACCTTCCAAAGAGAAATGGACATAAATTTCATCGGTGAGAGGGATAATTTTTTTGTTATTTACTTAGATGATATAACAGTCTTCTTGAATTCTGATGCAAAACATCTGGTCCATCTCAAACAAACCTTTGAAAAATGAAGAAAATTTGGTTTGTCTCTAAACCCTAAAAAATCTCATTTTTCTATGCAAGAAGGCAAGCTTTTGGGTCATACAGTTTTGAAAGATGGAATTAAGGTTGACCCCAAGTGAATCGAGGCTATTGATAAAATAAGAATTCCTATAAATAAAAAATAAATCCACTCCTTTTTAGGGAAAATAATTTTTTTAAGAAGATGTATCCCTAACTTTGTTGAAATTGTCAAATTGATCACAGATATGCTGAAGAAAGAAAGTGAAATCAAATGGAATGTCGAAGCTAAAGCATCGTTCGAACGAGTTAAAAAATATAAAAGAGAAGCTCTAGTACTGGCTAGTCCTGACTATACTAAATAATTTCAAATATTCTCTTTCGCATCTAAGCATACTATCGTAGTTGTACTCCTGCAAAAGAATGAAGAAGGTTTCGAACAACCGATAGATTTTTTCAGAAAAAGTCTCAGAGACGTCGAAACTAGATATGACATACTGGAAAATAAATCCTACGTGATGGTGAAATCTCTCAAATATTTTAGAAAATATGTACTACACTCCAGAATAATATCCTATGTGCCAACAAGTTCTGTAAAAGATATATTGGTACAACCAGAAAATGACGGTAGGAGAGGTCGGTGGTTAGCCAAAATTCAAGAGTTATATCTAGAGGTTAAACTGACCAAGCTAGTTAAATGTCAAGGCCTAGAAAAATTATTAGCAGAGTCAAATTTCAGAGAACTTGGGATAACCCACCTGGAATCACATGAGTCTATTTCAAACATGGGAGAGCTTGATGACCAAAACCTCGCAGTTCATATTGAAAAAAAATATTCTTCTTTCGACTAATACCATGATATCGTTGCATATCTCCTCACTCTTCAATTCCTGAGTGATATGACTCCATCAAAGGCCTAAACATTAAAATGACATGCAGTTAAGTACTATATTATTGAGGGACAATTGTACTAGAAAGACCCCTTAGGTTTCTTTCTACGTTGCCTAACCGAACCTGAAACAGAGGATGTTAGAAATGAATTTCACAAGGGAGTGTGTGGAGGACATTACACCTGGACGGCCATGGCCTACAAGATCCTGAGAGCTGGATATTATTGGCCGAAATTATTCACTGATGTGAATGCTAAAGTCAGAGCTTGCAACCCTTGCTAACTGTTCTCTGGCAAGCAAAATCTCCCCGCACTACCTTTGGTCCCAATTAAAATAGAAGCTCCTTTTCAACAATGGGGCTTGGACTTCATCAAAGAAATACACCCACAATCAAGTGCCCAACTCAAGTGGATTCTTACTGCTACCGATTATTTCAAAAAATGGGTAGAGGCCATTCCAACTCAAAAATGCCATAGACTCAGTAGTTATAAACTTTTTGGAGGAAAATATCCTATCCAAATTTGGTTGTCCTTGGAAAATAGTTACAAATAATGTTGAGGCGTTCAAATCTATGGCAATGATAAATTTTTGTCAGAAGTACAACATTGTGTTGGGGAATTCTACAACTTATTATCCTCAGGGAAATGGGTTGGATGAATCGTCCAACAAAATTTTGATGAATATAGTGAAGAAAGTATTAATGGAAAATAAGAAGGCTTGGCATGTCGACCTAAAGTACACCTTATGGGAAAACCAAATCTATACAAAGAAATCAATAGGCATGTCTCCTTTCCAAATGGTTTATGGAACTGATGTTGTTCTCCCTATTAATCTATCTCTTCTAGTAATGAAATTGTGGCAAGACACAAATGAAGATCTGAATGATGTGACGAGGAGGATAAATCAAATAATCGAGGTCCAACAGAACCGAGCCGAAGTCGATGACAGACTTCAAAAATATCAAGATAATATGAAATCCCTTTTCGACAAAAAGGAAAAGGACATGGAATTTTTGCCTGGTGATTTAGTTTTGAAATGGGATGCCAGGAAAGAAGATGTGGGTAAATTATTGGCCGAAATTATTCACTGATGTGAATGCTAAAGTCAGAGCATGAAACCCTTGCCAATTATTCTTTGGCAAGCAAAATATCCCTGCACTACCTTTGGTCCCAGTTAAAACAGAATCTCATTTTCAACAATGGGGCCTGGACTTCATTGGAGAAATCCTCCTGCAATCAAGTGCCCAACACAAGTTGATTATGACTTCTACCGATTATTTCACAAAATGGGTGGAAGCCATTCCAACTTGAAATTCTACAGACTCGGTAGTTATAAACTTTTTGGTGGAAAATATCCTATCCAAATTTGGTTGTTCCTGGAAAATAGTTACAGATAATGCTCAAGCATTCAAATCTATGGCAATGATAAGAAAATAGTTACAGATAATGCTCAAGCATTCAAATCTATGGCAATGATAAGTTTTTTTCATAAGCAAAACATTGTGTTGGGACATTATACAGCTTATTATCCTCAGGGAAATGGGTTGGTTGAATTTTCCAACAAAATCTTGATGAATATAGCCAAGAAATTATTAACAAAAAATAATAAGGCTTGGCATGTCCACCTAAATTACGCCTTATGGGAAAACTGGATCGGCACTAAGAAATCAATAGGCATGTCCCCTTTCCAAATGGTCTATGGCACCGATGTTGTTCTCCCTATTAATCTAGATCTTCCAATAATGAATTTGTTGCAAGACACAAACGAAGAGCTGAATGATATAACGAGGAGGATAAATAAAATAATTCAGGTCTAGCAGAATAGGGCCAAAGTCGATGACAGACTTAAAAAATATCAAGATAATATGAAATCCCATTTTGAAAAAAAGGAGAAAGACAAGGAATATCTCCCTAGAGGTTTATTTTTAAAATGGGATGCCAGGAAACAAGACGCGGATAAACACGACAAGTTTGATCATCTCTGGTTTGGACCATTGAGAATCTCATCTAGAGAAGGGAAGAATTCTTTCATGTTGGAGAATGTAGACGGGAAAATATTTGACGCCCCTATCAATGGTCACTATTTGAAACATTTCATGCATTAAACATGTTAGACCATACCATTGTATATACCGGTTTGGTTTTGTTTGCTTCCGCATTTTTTATTCCTTTCCGTAGGTCAACTAGATTTTTTCTTTTTTGTTATTTTAGAAAAAATAAAATGTCTATACTACATATCATTCTATATTGCAAAAACTCTCTGATTATTCCCTCTTTGCAAAATTTAATTATCAGATGGTGGAAAAGAAGGCATTGGGATACAACGATCAATTTTCAGAATATTTGTTTTCTCTCAGAATAGGTGATAAATTAATAATTGTTTTGGATGAAAATGCATTGAAATTCAAGGTATGAACTTCTATATTTATTCTTCGGACCAAAATGATAAAGAGAATATCTTATAAAGTCATAATAGGGTTGTACTCATGAAAAAAATGGTCACCTGATCAAAGATTATAAAGATATAAAGCTCTAATATTTCTTAATCTAATCAAAATAATACAAAGAGAAATAAAATAGGAATAAATAAAATTGATAATCAAGAAGTAAGCTTATGTGAAAATGGTATCTTTTTCAAAACCTATGAAATTTTAGTTATGTTTCCATCTAGCATATCTGAAAGCCTTTATTCTATCCTGATTTGCAATCCCTGACCTTAAATATTCACAGAAATAAATACTTTGCCTTGACTCACTAAACTTAAAAACCGGATCTTCAAAACAAGAGTGGGCGAAAATCTTTATGATTCCTCTAATTTTAACTGAAAGAAAGTATGTCTAGGATAATCCTGACTACTTTATCCCTTAGACATACTTTCTTTCAGTTAAATATTCACAGAAATAAATACTTTGCCTTGACTCACTAAACTTAAAAACCGGATCTTCAAAACAAGAGTGGGCGAAAATCTTTATGATTCCTCTAATTTTAACTGAAAGAAAGTATGTCTAGGATAATCCTGACTACTTTATCCCTTCTATCAGATTTGAACTGATTAGTTTCACTCAAGGAAAATCTTTGCAAAATAAAAATTCTCCCGTAAGAACTACCCTATAGGGGAAGGTGTTTTGAAGTCGGGAGAGGATTAGTCCAGAGTAAGTCAAAGTGGGTTGGCATACCTTCATTGCTAAATTATAAATAGATATCATCCCTCATATGTTTTATACAAATTGATTGCCCTAACTTCAAAAATATTAAAATATGGGATAGATGATGAAATGAAATCGATAATTTGATTGCCCCCCTTCTGTCCAAAGAGATGATGAAAGGAAATTCATTTAAATGATCGCCCTCATCTCAGCAAAGAGAAAATTGAAGTGGTGAAAGGAAATTCAATGGGAGATGTAGATAAATTCATCGGGGTACTGAACAGGCTCGCTGGCAGTGAAGCAATGTCTATGATATCTACAAGGATGTTACACATGTATATAATGTACTATGGTAGCTAGTTCTCTTTTCGACAAGATTTACTTTCTAAACCAATAGGGGACTCCCTACAAAGGAAATTCAATGGGAGATGTAGATAAATTCATCGGGGTACTGAACAGGCTCGCTGGCAGTGAAGCAATGTCTATGATATCTACAAGGATGTTACACATGTATATAATGTACTATGGTAGCTAGTTCTCTTTTCGACAAGATTTACTTTCTAAACCAATAGGGGACTCCCTACACTAAATTGTTAAATTTACTTTACCTTGATGTGAATAAGATCGACCATAGTATGATAGATCGGTTAAGTTTTTTTTTATTATCTTAAAGAGATCCGAAATTAGTTTCAGGAAAAAGGAAACCTTTAATAGTCTAAACTCAGGATCAGTGAATGATTGAGTTTTTGAAAGTTTTTTGAGACACTGTTGAAGCCTAATATCCTTTTGTATGATTTTTCAAAGGTGTTTCCCAGAAACTCAATTATGACTCCACTAACCCAATAAAGGAACTTCGTTTATTGTTCTTCCTCGCGTCGCAGGGAGACGCGATCCCCAGATGGAGCCTATGTTGGAACATATATAAAACTATGAGCCTGAATATTTACCCTATCCTTTTTACTTTATCTCTAAGGTCAGTTTCAAAATGATAAATCAATTTCGTTCTTATCCTTAAGGTGCACACAAGGCCCAGCATTGATTAAATTCTCCCATTGATTGAACATTTCCATTTTCCCCGAGTTTGTGGAGCCGCCTGATTATTAAAGGGTCAATCCA
Organism: Picea abies; assembly: GCA_900067695.1. NCBI lineage: Eukaryota > Viridiplantae > Streptophyta > Pinopsida > Pinales > Pinaceae > Picea > Picea abies. The sequence goes on along the minus strand of CBVK0103064161.1, from coordinate 796 downwards.
CTAGAAAATACTTCAGAGCTCCATACTTCGGAGTTCTACGCTTAAGGAATTTCTCCATGTCACAACTTCAAAGTCCTGATACCAGAAAGGTGTTCAAAAAATCCTATTCACCACACACGTATACCTTCCTAAGCTTCGACACATCACTATGGGTAGTGGCCTGTCGAAAATTCAATAAACTTAATTTGTTGATGCACGTAGCGATAAATACCTAAAACCTAAAACCCAATTAAAATTTAAATGGTAACTTCGTGCATTCAGAGTTGGATATTCGCCATTCATCATACTCTAAATTCATGAAGTTCGAACTTCGAAAATACCTTAAACACTAAGCAACGTTAATTAAAATTAAAGATAATTATCCGATGATTAATCGCTTCGCGATTTCAAGTGTCGGGAATCCTATATCAAGATGTTATCTAATATCCTGAAGTTCAAAACCTCAAAATACTCAAAGTTAAATATGATTAATTAATGGATTAAAAACGATTAAAAGTTAATTAATGGATTAAACACGATTATCTCGCAATTAATTCTTCTCTAAATCGTAGTTCGTGGAATTTCAAATCTTGCACATCTAGCCTCTCGATCGCGAACCAACAAATAATGGAATTAATAACGTATCTAATGCAATATTTTCAAATAAGAGCAAAGATCACCACCTAGATCTTTTCACTACAAAAATTTTTTTGAATTCTATTTGCGATCTGACAGAACACCATGTTGTTGGTTGTGGAGCCTGATTATCTTCCTGATTCAAAGGTCCTTGCTTTCAGCTGTGTTTATACCCCATGAA
>CBVK0103064147.1:0-10615 GCA_900067695.1 Picea abies | reverse complement strand
TATTTGATCTAGTTGTGTGAGTGGTTATTGAAGGTGTTCATCCTCTGTTGAAATACATATGTTGTCGAACATGTTCTTGCTGATATGATTGCGAGTTGTTCCTAACAAAAGGTGGCTTGAATAATTTCTTCCTATGATCCATGTTGCCTCTCTTCTTACCATCCTAGGATTTTTGGAAAGCTAGCCTTCCCTTGTTCTACTCATACAAATACTTAGCCTTCCTCATGACTTCTTCCAAATTTCTAGGCTCATTAAATTGGATTTTATCTTTGTAGAATGATGGAAACTCACTCAAGAATATCTGAATTTTCACCTTCTCATGCTTTATGAAGTCCATGTATCTCAAAATCTCTAGAATTTTCTTCTCATTTTTATCCATAGTCATATTTCCTAGCTCGAGCTCAAAGAATTATTGCATATTCTTGTTATAGTAATGATTTGACAAGTAATTCTTCTGGAAATATCTCTTTAATTGATTCCAAGAAATTCTCTTATCATTAACATGCTTAACCTACTTCATCTGGTCCTGCCACATGGAATCCTTCCCTTGAATATGGTATATGGAAATTCATGCTTCCAAGTTTGATGAGTAATTATGTAGCTGGAAATATTTTCTCATGCCCAACACCTAGGATTCACCATCTTCTCCTTTCCTATGCTCTCCATCAAATGGTGGTGGCTTGAGCTTCTTGAGCTCTCCTTGCAAAATGTCAGACTCAGGCCTCCTTGCAAAATATCTGACTCATTCCTCCTTCTCCGATGTCTAATCATGCACACACTTGGGATGATCTCAGACTTTGAACGTGTATGTGCTCTTTTGGTTGAATGTCCTAGTGAATGTTGATGTCTACAAACACTCCTTGATTTCCTAGATCTCCTATGGTCATCCCTATTATCATGAGATCTAAATGCTTCTACTTGCCTTGCACTGGTTGCTTTTTTTGTGCGAGAATATTTATTGACTTATCTCTACAACATATTTGTACTTTGTAGTAGCTGAGTGTTAATTTGATTATGATCCTTCTGAGCTCTCATCAGCCTTTCATGGTCTACTCTATGACTCTCCACTTTTTTCCACAAGCTTCTCATAATCTCAACTAGCTCCACAGTCTCCATCCCGCTTCTACATCCATTGGAATCAGTCTCTGCATTTCCCATTTTGATGTGTAAACCTCAGATCTCATCTGCGTGGCTATAAGATCCTTGGGCATCATACATATCTCTAGTTCTCATATAGAAACCAAATATGTTTTTCCTGTACCTCTAATTCTACAAAAATGTGCATGCAAAACTTATTATTAGAATTATGCATATTGTAGAATTGTCATTAATTAAGCTACATGCCCGTCTTTGCCTTGATTTTATGAAGAACATACCCTAATCAAAATTATAATATTTCAAACATATTCCCTTCTACGTTAGCATTTCGATGATTGTACTTATTTCTCAATATGCTTTATGAGTGAAAAGTTATGGCTTTCGAGTTTCCCCCTTTTTGCACTAGTTTCACGAGTACCAAAAATCTCAAGGGCTGACTTCTACCTATTGTAGAAGAAAATATGGTGAGAACCAGGAAATTTTTATATCGGGTACTGATAGTATTTAATATTGGGAATACACAACAACTCTCATATTTAGGATCTGATGCTCCATCCAACTTTTACATCAATATGGATTTGACAACTTTGTCCTTTTGCATTTCCTCCAGATTTAGAATTTTTAGTAGAAAATGGCTATCTCCCAAATGGAGCAAAATTGGGAAAAACTTCCTCAAGAAAAAGTTGTCTAGATTGACGAGTAAGTAAAATGTTGACTAAATAATTTTTTCTGGTTTGGAGATTTGGGATCCCTTTTTCTCCCCCGAAGATTTCAAAAATCCATAAAAAGTGCTCTGGAATAGTGGATTTTTCCCTATTTGAGCATCCCCAATAATATGTTTAACCTAAAATAGATAACACAATAAGAAAATATACCCCAAGAATAACTTGAACATTTAATAGAGAGAAGAAATATAATATTGATAGCACCAAGAAAGTTGTGTTCACTTGCCTCTTTGAGGGGGCAACCTCCAAAATGAGCAATGCTCTCTTACAATAATACCCAAGACAAGTTTTCTCGTACCTCCTACTCTTATTTATACTAATTCTATATTCCAAAGAACATTCTAGAGGAATATATTTCTAGAATCGAAAGCTTGTATTAGGTCTTCTTACATTGACTTGTTCACATTTATTTAATAGGACTTATTAACTAATGTCGACCTTTATTCCATGGAAAATATATCATGCTAACTAATGACCAACTAATAGGGGTTAGGGTCGGATCCTAACAAACCACCCCCTTCAAAATAAGCCTTGTACTCAAGGCTAAAGTTGTAGAAACTATTGCAGTATGACAATTGGTTCCCAAGTCGCATCCTCTGGAGCCATGTCCTTCCACTTAATCAACACTTCTTTGATATTTCAGCCATGCAAGTGATGCTCGTGCACATTGAGGACGGATTTTGGTTGCAACCAAATGGAGCCTTCCTCATCTAATTCTGACAGGATGGTTTGAACCCTGCAATTATGACCCACCACTTTCTTCAAATAGAAAACATGGAACACCGAATGTATTTTGGAGGTAGCTGGAAGTGCTAGTTTGTAGGCAACTAGACCAATACGTTTGATAATTTGATAGGGGGCCCAAAATTTGGGTGCCAACTTGTGGTGGCCATGGGATTTGAATGATGTTTTCTTGTAAGGTTGGAGTCTGAGAAACACCTGATCACCTTCTTGGAAAATCCATTTGAAACGACGTTGGTCAACCTGTTGCTTCATATGATTTTGGTCCATGTGGAGGTTATCCTTCAGAGTAGGTTTCCAAACATTTATTGACAACTTCCATTTTGCCATCTATCCGGGGGTGGTATGTTGTGCTCATGTTCAATTGTGTTCCCTATAATTTAAACAATTCTTGCCAAAATGTGCTCGTGAAGGTCAGGTCATGATCAAACACAGTGGATGTTGGCATGCCATGTAGTTTGAAAATCTGATCAATGAAAACTTGCGCTACCATAGCTGGTGTAAAAGGGTGTGGTAAGGCACAAAAATATGCATACTTGGAGAGGCAATATACCATGACCATGATGACTGACTTGTTACCCACTTTTGGAAGGCCCACTATAAAGTCCATGGAGATGTCAGTCCAAATAGAAGCTGGAATGGGTAAACTATAAAGTCCATGGAGATGTCAGTCCAAATAGAAGCTGGAATGGGTAATGACTGTAGAGCTCCTGGTGTCTTGATAGTTTCACCTTTATTGCGTTGGGAAATATCACATTTGGTGACAAAGGTAAGGATGTCCTTGTTCATGCCTTCCCAGAAAAAAGAATGCCGAGCACGAGCATATGTCTTTTGGAATCCCGAGTGATCAACGAGAGTAGATGAGGGTAACTCATTTAAGATCCCGGGCTTGAGTGTTGAAGTCAGAGAAAAACCAAGCAATCCTTATACTAGAAGATATTGTCTTGCCAAATGTAGTGGGGGGGAGGGTTAGGGTCCTCCTGAAGTCGTTGAATTACCTATGATATAGTTGGGTGGGTTAGCCGTTCTTGTAGAACTTTCTCAATCCAATTAAGAACTGGTAATGATAAGGCAAAGAGGGAACCTTCGTCCTCATATTGTCTTGACAACACATATGTCACTACATTGTATTTTCCTTTTTTATATATGATCTCATAATCATAGCCCAACATTTTGGTCAACCACTTGTTCTGTTTCGGAGAGGATAACCTCTACTCTAAGAAATACTTCAAACTACAATGATCTATTTTGATTTGAAAATGGAGTCCCAATAGATATGGCCGCCAAGTGTGCACAACATGGAGAATGGCCATCATTTCCTTTTCATATGTAGATTTTCCTAAATTGTGGCCACTCAAAGACTAGCTAGTGAAAACAAGAGGTCTACCTTCTTGTGTTACAACTACACCAATACTAGTGCCTGAAGCATCATATTCCATAACAAAAGTTTTGTTGAAATCAGGGGCTGCCAAGACGAGGGTAGTGCACATGGCCTGCTTTAAATTTGTGAAGGCCTGCTCTGCTGCAGGCGTCCAATGAAATGAATTCTTCTTAAGAAGGTTTGTTGATGACCGAGAAATTTTTCCATAATGGTGGACAAATTTCTGGTAATATCCCGTGAGGCCTAGGAAACCCCGAAGGCATTTCAAGGTCATGGGTCTTGACCAATCCTGTATGGCTTAAATATTTTTTGGGTTAACTCTTACCCACTCATGCCCCACAATGTGTCCCAAGTATTCGACCTTACTCGCCCAAAAAGAACAATTGGATTTTTTGACAAACAATTGATTGTATTATAACAACTGGAGTACTTTGTCCACATGGTGTAGATGGGCATCCTAAGTGCAACTGTAAATGAGGATGTCGTCAAAGAAAACCAAAACAAAATTTCGAAGGTAGGGCTTCAATATTTTATTCATGAAACTTTGGAAGGTAGATGGGGCATTACAAAGTCCAAAAGGCATTACCAAGAATTCACAATGTCCTTCATGAGTTCTTAAAGCGATCTTCAGAATATCTGCTTCATTCATCCGAATCTGGTGATAGCCTGAGCGAAGATTTAATTTTGTGAAGAAACAAGCACCCTGGAGTTCATCCAATAGATCATTAATGACATGAATGGGAAACTCATCCTTAATGGTCAATTTATTAAGGGCATGAAAATATGGACACATGTGCCAAGAACCTTCTTTTTTTAAGACCATCACAATAGGGGATGAATATGGGCTGGTACTTGGGCGAATTACATCGACCTCCAGTAATTCCTGCACTATTTTTTTATTTCCTAATCTTGGATCAAATGGATACCAATAGGGGCATACATTAGGGGGATGATTGCCTGGAAGGAAAGCGATGTTGTGATCATGCTCACCTCGGGAGGGGGGTAAGTCTGTGGGTGTCTCACAAACCTTGTGGTGCTTATCCAAGACCAGTTGTAGGTCAAGATGTATTGTTGGGAATGATTGATCATGTACTTGGATGGCAATAAGTTGTGAAATCACACCATGGTGGCCTTTCTTCAAGAGTTTCTCCATCTAGTGAGAACTGATAATTTCAGGGGAGCCAACTTGTAGGCCTCATAGGGTATAGGTGTGAGCATCTTGAGTAAAGATCATATATAACTCTTGACAATCCATGGTAATCGGTCCCAAGGTACGAATCCATTCAACACCCAAGACAATATCACAACCACCAATAACAATGGAAAACATGTGAGTTTTCATGTTCTAATCACCCATTTGGAGTTTGACATTCTCCTAGCGGTCCCCACATTTCATTATACCACCATTAGCTACGAGAATTTGAAAATTAGAAACTGGTCTAACAAAGCAACTGACATCCTCAATGACCCTACGGTGAATAAAATTATGGGTGCTATCGCTATTAATCAACACCACGACCAACCTATGTTTGATGTATCCTTTGATTTTTAATGTATGTGGAGGAGAAATACCCGTTAGGGCATGGAGATATATGATAGGTTCCTCCAGTTCCACAGGAGCTGCGACTAGATCTGGAATGGGGGGAGTTGGTTATGTGTCCTCGGAGTCTTGGGCCTCATCTAATAGTCTGTCCTCGGAGGAGGTGGGAGTTGACCCATCAATCTGGAAGAAATTTTGTTCACGACATTTTTTGTAACATAGAAATTTTTTTCCCAAAGTTTTCCAAATTTCTTATTTCCCTATGCTTCAAAGCCTTTTCGAAATTTGATTTCTTTTTGCTTTCAAGTTTGTTTGATTATTTGAAGTTACTTAGTTATTGATTTGTTCTCATTTGTATAGTTTCTTTTGATTTGGTTTTGCTTTGATTTTGATGACTCTTTCTCTTCATTTGGTTAACATACTCGGAAGCATGTCTTACATTAAGGGATTTATTATTTTTACCATACAGTTAAGTAGCTTTTTAGTTATGGGGAAGGTTCTTTCTTATCCAATATAATTTCAGTGTTCATTCAAAAAGAAAATGCTTATTTAACATCGTCATTAAGAGCACCATCCACATAATAACATAAAACTAACATTAGTGATAATTAGAAATGGGAGAAAAATGTAGGCCCGTTTTTTATTCACCAGAGTTTTTTTCAATCAAAGCAACTCTCATAAATACCTGCTTCTATCACCCAATTGTGCATCGCAATTCTCTATATAAATTAAATCTAAAGGGTGAAATGTATTAATAAGGAAGTCGAAAGTACTTAATGAAGAATGAACAAACCTATCTGGGCTATGGGCGCTCGCTGGAAGCAGGTCAATGTTTTTTATTCACATTAAAGGGGATATTAACGCTCGCAGATAGCAACGCAATTACAATTTTAAAGAAAGATGAGAAACAAATGTGTGCAAAGATTTGGTTTGAATAAAGATTTAGGCCTTTGTTTTGATTTCATGACTGATTAGAAGCTTTGTCTTATTATAACTAATGAACTCTATCTCTTTGTTTTTTTTGACATGTTATGATAAGTAAAGAGTATCGTTGAATGGATAACTAATCATTTTTAGATATTAAGAATTGTACTCCTAAACTATTAAGTGAAAATGTTAAACAAAGTTAAATAAGAAAATCTCGACCTTTCAACTGCTTCACTCAATGTGTTTCCATTTGAGGCTTCAATCACTCTCTTTTACATTTGATTTTTCCCCTGATTGATTTGAGTGTTTTTTTGGATGATTTTCTTTTCTGCTGTTTGGTTTCCATGATTACAATTTTGATCATGGAGTTGATGCATCATCTCATTTCGTCACATTTTTCCATGCATGATGGTTGCGCCCTTTGAGTATCTTCACATGTTGATCATTCAACATTATTTTATGCTCATTTAGACTTGCTCAAAATGATTTCATGTTTTGGTTGTTTAGATTTGGTTCATCATGATGATTTCACATTTTCATCAAGGTTTGAGCTTCAATGCACTAACAAATTAAATGAGCAGATTTATAGATTAAAATAATTCAACTAATGCTTATTTATATCCAAATTAATTATGTTTTAAAAAAACATATATAAAAGTATGAAAATGAAATGCTTATTTATATCCAAATTAATTATGTTTTAAAAAAACATATATAAAAGTATGAGAATGAATTGACAATTCTCATCTTTGAGTAAAGCATGATTTTTAATGCAGCTCGATATTTTCATTTAAAAAATATTATGCTTCCATGTTATTCTTTAAAAAAAAATCATGAGTTCTTCTTAATTTTTGTCCTAGTTTGATTTGGTTTTCACTCAAATGTATTCCATGAAGTTTCCTTCTTAATTTTTGTCATAGTTTGGTTTGGTTTTCACTCAAATGGTATTCCATGAAGTCTAACGATTGATCATTTTCATATGGGATACATATACATTTGATAAATCGAATTAAAGGATTAAAGTCAAACACAACTATCATTGAAGACATGAGCATATGTTTTGGTTGTAAAAGAAATTGTTTACAATTTCTGCGTAAAGGTAGGATTAAATGTGTGGTCGTTCTACAAAATGACATAAATAAATCGTTGTAATTTCACAAGATCGAATTAGTGTTAGAAGCGGAAGAAAATAATGGAGCCGAGGAAAACGCCAATATGGCTAGGGCCCAAACCCTAGCCGCCACCGTTCGGATTTCGTTTGCAGGGGCACTGATCCAGATTCCCATAGCTCTCTCAGCATAATGTTGCGTTGGGCGATGTGGTGGGCGTGTTCTGGGTAACGATCTGCAGAGGTTCATTCAAAAAGAAAATGCTTATTTAACATCGTCATTAAGAGCACCATCCACATAATAACATAAAACTAACATTAGTGATAATTAGAAATAGGAGAAAACTGTAGGCCCAGTTTTTATTCACCAAAGTTTTTGCCAATCAAAGTAACTCTCATAAATGCCCCACTTCCGTCACCCAATTACGCATTGCAATTCTTTATAAATTAAATCTAAAGGGTAAAATGTATTAATAAGGAAGTTGAAAGTACTTAATGAAGAGCGAACAAACTTGTCGGGGCTACAGACGCTCGCTAGCAGCATGTCAATGTTTGTGATTCACATTAAAGGGGATATTAACACTCACAAATAACAACGCAATTACAATTTTAAAGAGAGACGAGGAACAAATGTGTGCAAAGACTTGGTTTGAATAAAGGTTTAGGCATTTGTTTGATTTCATGATTGATTATAAGCTTTGTTTTATTATAACTAATGAACTCTATCTCTCTGCTCTTTTTGCCCTGATATGATAAGTAAAGAGTATTGTTGAGTGAATAACTAATCATTTTTAGATATAAATAACTATACTCCTAAACTATTAAGTGAAAACGTCAAACAAAGTTAAATAAGAAAACCCCGACCTTTCAATTGCTTCACTCAATATGTTTCCATTTGAGACTTCAACAACTCTCTTTTACATTTAATTTTGTCCTTGATTGATTTAATGGTTTGGTTGGATGATTTTCCTTTCCATTGTTTGGCTTCCACGATTATGATTTCAATCATGGAGTCGCTGTGTTATGTCCCTTCATCACATTTTTTCATGCATGATGGTTACACCATTTGAGTGTTTTCACATTTTGATCATTCAACATTCTTTCTCTGTTCATTTGGACTTGCTCAAAATGGTTTCATGTTTTGATTTGGGTAAATTTGGGTTATCATGATGAATTGGCATTTTCATCAAGGATTGGGTTTCAAGGCATTAACAAATTAAATGGTTGTTTGGAGGATTAAAATAATTCTCACACTTAGGAAGAATATAGGTAAAAAAACAAAAGCGAGCTAACACTTTTGGAATTTACATAATGTATTATTTTTATGAGCTCTAAATTGATGATTAAAAATCATACATTTTTATAATTTTCTCTTCTTTAGAAAAATAAAATCATTTAAGGCTTGTTTAATTAAACATACATTTTTATAATTTTCTCTTCTTTGGAAAAATAAAATCAATTCATTTAAGGCTTGTTCAATTAGAGAGGACACGTGGCGTTTTCAACCAGTAAACTTCCAAAGCAGTTTCTGGGCATATGGAGACGAATTAGAAAAATCCAGAAGATGGGTTTTGTGCGCAATGTCCCAAATTGAGCAACAGATAAGCAGATTTGTGAAATAATAAATGGTTTGGGATATTTTTCTGTTTTACTAAATATAAAATTGTTAGATTTTGTGCTTGGGTGGATTTGCAAAAAAACTTAATATCAGGATAAACTATTATGGATTTTGCTTCGGATTTTAGTTCGGCAAAGAAGAACATTGTTTTAAAGATTACTAAAATCAATCTAAAATTCCAGGAGTTTTAGTTTTAAATTTAGTTTAATTTAATGTATTTTCATTAGTTCAAGTATTCTAGTTTTACTTCACCTTAGCTTTAATTTATTTTACTGCTATTTATGTATAGTCTTGGGTTTTATTTTTATTTAGATTTATTTTTTAATTTTTACTCAGGTTAGATTGTGTAGTTTTATTTTAGTTTTTATTTTTATTTTTTATTTTTTTAGTTTTCTCATTATAAGTCTTACTATAACTTTTTATTGATCTTTTACGTTTATTTTTAGTTATTAGTTTAAGTTTTATTGTAATATAGTTTAATTTTAAACAAATAAACTAATAACTAAAAGTAAACTTTGTGTGTAGTTCTGCTTTGTTTTTACCCTTTTTGTTTTGTTTTAGTTTAGTTCATTTTTAATTCAGTTTTAGTTTAGTTTTAATACTAGTTTAGATCTAGTTAATTTAATTATTTTTGTTCACTTTAAGATAGTTTAGTTTTATTTTGATTAGATTTTAGTTTTATTTTATTAGTTTGATTATTTTAAATTTAGTTTTATAAATTTTTATAAAATCATGTTTAATCTAAAAATAAATTGTTGTTTGGATTTGTAAGTTGGATATGGAGGATTTGAAGTGTAAAGATTAGATTTAGGAGATTTGAAGTCAAAGATCAAGGAAGACAAATCAACTCAAAAAACTTATAAAAGGAACATGAATTGAAGAATTAAGGGGTGAGGATTTTGGGAAGAACTAGAGACACACTATTGTACAATTATGCGTGACAAGCTAGGAATTTTATGGTAGCTATATGTTGTGTTTTTGTATGAAGCCCGTAGGGCATTTGTAATTTTCTGATATATTGAGGAATAATGTATTGTATTCATTGGTCATTCCAATTAGAGACTTGTTTTCTCTTTCTATTTTCTGTGTTAAGCTTCTCAAATTGTCGTAACTATTTCTTTCTTTATATTTTGCTATAATATTTATATATTTGTGTTAGAAGTGTAATAATTTGGTACAACCTCCACTGTTGCAAATTATAAAGGAATCATCCAAAGGCTGCAAATTTCCATATATATGTTGTGAGCATTGACTGGACCCGAGTCTTTATTTTTATGCCTTGTGAGATAGTGTAATGTCCCCCACCTCTTAGAGAGGTGAGGAGGAGACTCAGTGGCCTGGGCACCCCCACTAGGTCATAGTCTCACACTAAAGGGGGGGAAAGTCAAGAAGTTAAAAGTTATATTTTTAAGTTGACTTAAGAAAGGGAAAGGATAAAGGAGTAATAGATTTGAGCTTGAAACTTCTCCCACGGGAT
>CBVK0103064136.1:0-11283 GCA_900067695.1 Picea abies | reverse complement strand
GAAGGACATGAAGACTATAAATAATGAGGTGCCTTCGCTCATTTGTTCACTCACTCACACTCTCTCAGCTAGACAGAAGCAAGGCGCAAGTTAGGAGAAGGTGATGCAGCAACTGTAGTGACAATTTTTTCTTGTTTAGTCTTTTGGTATCTCTCTCTTGTGTGCTACTCCTTGAGGAGTTGCGCTATCTTGGTATAGTGCTGTTGCTGCAGTTGTGGTGGTATTTCTGGTTGAGCTAGCTTTTGTGCTTAGGGTTTATCTGTTTGGACTTGCTTTGAGAATGAAATCTATCTAAGAAAGGTTGCTGGGTTTTTCCCCCATTTGGGGTTTTCCCAGGATAAATCTCTTGTGTTCTTTTTGTCTCTTGTTTATGCTGCTACTGCTCAGAACATGATATATATGTTAATGGTAATGAAATAAAAGAACACTAGAAACATTAATGCTCTGTAAATAAGGAAAATCTAACAATAGTGAATTCCCTTCTCTTGTTATCATTCATTTAATGCTTGTTGAAGAACATAAGGGTATTTTTAGGGCTTGTGAGTGGATTCCCCTAATCTTTGAAGATGTTTTGAGGTCCTATGGGCTGCCCAACAGGTCTGTCATTTGACCTCTTGTTGGGCACTATGTTTGGGTACTTTCAAACTGTTTTTCTCTCTGTTTTAGGACAGCCTTCTCGCTGTTCAAACCAGCCCACTGTATCTGAACTTCACCCTCTCAAAATCTGCCCACAAATCTTTGGTTTGATGCTCTTTAGTGCATAAATCTCTTGTGTTCTTTTTGTCTCTTGTTTATGCTGCTACTGCTCAGAACATGATATATATGTTAATGGTAATGAAATAAAAGAACACTAGAAACATTAATGCTCTGTAAATAAGGAAAATCTAACAATAGTGAATTCCCTTCTCTTGTTATCATTCATTTAATGCTTGTTGAAGAACATAAGGGTATTTTTAGGGCTTGTGAGTGGATTCCCCTAATCTTTGAAGATGTTTTGAGGTCCTATGGGCTGCCCAACAGGTCTGTCATTTGACCTCTTGTTGGGCACTATGTTTGGGTACTTTCAAACTGTTTTTCTCTCTGTTTTAGGACAGCCTTCTCGCTGTTCAAACCAGCCCACTGTATCTGAACTTCACCCTCTCAAAATCTGCCCACAAATCTTTGGTTTGATGCTCTTTAGTGCCTCTTGTTATAAGGTTTCATTATGGATGGTTTTGCTGTTCAAGTTAGCCTTCTTTAACATGCATCAAACTTCAAATACACCTCTAGGATCTTTAACAACCTACAACTAAAAATACTAAGCAAACATGACAAATGAACACATGTAGCTTTTGTTCAAGATGACCTTGGAAAAACCCCCATGGGGAAAACCAGTAAGAGAGATAGATATATATATGGAGATCTGAAAGCAAATTCTACAATGAGAAACTGAACCAAAGGAACCTGATACAAAGTTTAAACTTATCCTAAACTAGACAATGGAGTTCCCTTGATATTAGCACCCTTTGCCTTAGTCTGCACACCCTTTGCCTTGGTGTGCACTATGTCTTGGCCTTTGTGCCCTTCCCTTGTTTTTTTCCCTTTGCTTTAGTCTTTGGCTGAAGTAGATGTCCTTGCAATGGATGAATGCGCCCCCAAATATCTTGTGTGCCCTTCCTCCATCCTTGGTGCGCCCCCAACCTTGGAGCACCCTCTTCTCACAAGCTTGATGCGCACTAAGATCTAGTGTACCCCCTCTCAATCTTGTGTGCAAGTTTACACACACACCTCCTTCAAACCCTTGCGCCCTTCCCTTTGGCTTCACACCAGTGAGCGCCCTGCCTTGCTTGTAGTGTGCCCTACCTCAAGCAAGAACCTTCTCCATGCCTTGCACCCTTCTATGCTCAAGAGTGCATGCTCAACCCTTGTGCACCCTCCTCTCCTCAAGAATGCGCCCAAGTGTTCTACAAACCCTCACTCCTTTCTTCCTCTTCACTCCTCTTCTCCTCACCCAATTCTCTCAAGTGATCAAGTGAAGAATGAATCTTTTCCTTAACCTTTTGCCTCCTTTAGCCTTCCTTAGGCCAAACCTAAAAGATCAATGGCTTAGATTAGATCTAGCCAAGTCTAATCAATCTCTCAAGTGATCAAGTGAAGAATGAATCTTTTCCTTAACCTTTTGCCTCCTTTAGCCTTCCTTAGGCCAAACCTAAAAGATCAATGGCTTAGATTAGATCTAGCCAAGTCTAATCAATGGGTGAGATCACTTCTCATAAATCTAACTTAGAAACCCACTTTACTTAAGTTTCCATAGTTTGCTTTATGTCTATTATTTCACCCACTTGTGAATTAATTGTCACTTTATGACTTAAGTGAATAAAGTCAATGTGAAATTAGAACAAAAAGGAAAGGTATAAGGGTAATAGTCTCCCTGTTTGTGTTTAGAGACTCACAAACACAAGGGGACCACTTTCCAAGGTACCCAAATCTCACAATCTTATCCTTATTGGCCAATATCTGGAGCTTGTGAGTGGACTCCTCTAGGGTTTGACCTAAGATCCATCTTGATCTCTTGCTAAAAGCCTTTAGAAAACATAGGACGACTTATTAGGGCTTGTGAGTGGACTCCCCTAAGTTGCTCTTCTAAAGAATCAATACCTAGGGCTTGTGAGTGGACTCCCCTAGGGTTTGATTCTTGAATTTTCTCTTGTCTTTGCTCTCCATAGAAGTTGCATTTTTAGACTCCATATGCCCAAGGAAGCTATATGACACTAGTCTATTCTCTTGCAAAGTGACCTTTAAAACCCTAATCCTCTCTCTCCTTTGACGTCTTATGCTAGTTTTATTGCATTCCATCTTCATTCCTCAACCATTATTTGCCTAACGTCTAGGGTTAATAGCATCTTTCACCTTAGAGTATTCTTAGACATAATTTTATTGCATCATTGTTCATTGTTCTAGTTTTCAGCCAACTAGGGCTTGATGTCTTTCACATTTTAAAGTAGTTTCTTGCCATTATACTTTTCAGCAAGCATTGGTTACTTAATGTGTTAATCATAGCTTGCATTTCATCCATCTTTCATTGCATTCTACTGGTTCTAGGACTGTTATATTTCTGCTGTCATAACTTGTTATATTGCTGAAGTGATAATTTTTTATTCAAGTTTTATTACAGCCATAGCTTTTTCTTTGATAAGTAGTGTTTCAGGGTATTCTTTTGACTTATTCGACTTGATGAATATTTCTTATTGTCTTAGAACACCTCACACACAAATTTGGAAATCGCTATGTTTAACCACCTTGAAACTTGACCTAGTTGGTGGTATAATCAAGTAACCAAGATAGGAGACCGTAGACTTGATTTGTTCTTGCTATAGGATTCCTTGAGGTTGCTAGGGAAGCCTCCGTTGTTGGACCTTGATCCTTCACTAAAATGAAGGAAGTAATTGCTTAGGTGACGGTGGCAAGTACTTCCATATGTTACACTTGCCTTGCATCTTGTGAAGGCTTTGCACAATTGCTAGATACTGTGATAAGAAGTCATTTTCCATCTAAGCAAAGATCACATGCCAAATCACCAAATCTAGCCATTGGAAGGCTAGAATGCCTAAGGAAATGTGCCAATGAGGGAGTGCTCCAATAGGTCAACTATGAAACATAATTAAAAATTCACAAATGAGGGCATTAAACCTCTGCAAACCAAGGCGCTCCATCAATAATCAAATGAATGGACAACCTTCAAAGTAATGTGCTCCAGGGGCCAATAATAATAGATGAACAAGTATACATGTGGATCACCCTCACTAGGACACCTCAACACACACATAGTGGTCAATAAATTGTCTGTCATAAGGGAAGTGTCTAGGAGAGTGTCACAAGTAAAATATCCCTCTTCAAGCCATGAGCTCCATCATATCCACCTATGTGAATCTGACATATGTGATGTGGATGCCAATTGAATGATAATCAATGATGCATGTGCATCTAGGTAGCCAAATATGGCTCAAAAACCATCAAACTCCAACACAACTTGCTTGGGCAGGGTCTTCAAACTGGATCAAAATTCTCATGCTATATGAAGGGTAACATTGCTGAAGAAACCAATCCCACATAGCCATCGTCGAGAGCCCCACTCCAAATGTGATGCTTAGATACCTCACAATCGTGTTGGGCCAAACATAAGTCCTGACCGAGGGAATCAAGCTAGGTGGATAGTCCAATCCTACCAACCAAAAGTTCGTATTGTGATCACTAGCCACAACACCTGATGCTAAGCAAAAGAGATCCAAAAAAGCATAAGCACATTCAACTAAGCTTTGTTAAGCGGACACAGAAAGAAGGGAGTCATCAACAGAGTGATTGTTGACAATCTCTAATCCACTAGGAAGCAAGATGCCTTGCACTTGCCCCTACCAACAAGTATCCCAAAGCATCTGTAGTCAAAACATACAAATATGGGGCCAGGGGGCACCCATGGCAACCTTGGCAAATAGATCGATGCAACAAAATCAGAGGGGACAATGAGTTATTAATAGAGACAAATGCAAAGGCATTAGAGAACAATGTATTCATGAGTTATTAATAGAGACAAATGCAAAGGCATTAGAGAACAATGTATTCACCATGGTTGCACATCACAGTCCAAACCCCAAGCAAGTGAACATCTGTGTGATGAAGGCCCAATCTACCCAACCAGAGGCTTTCGTAAAATCAATCTTCAAGAAAACAGACTACTGGCTAGTCTCTTGAGCCCACTTCAGGGCTGCCCATACCGAGATCACCGTGTCTTAGAATAAATAGACCTCGCACAAAACCTGTTTGCTGCTACCGAACCACCTTCCATGCAACCAAGTGAATCCATAGAGCAACTGCATAATCTTGTATGCAACATTGAGCAAGGTAATAGGCTTCCAACTCCCAATGGTGTCTCTAGCCGCGTTCATTGAAATGAGTTTGATAAGGCCTTGACTGAGGGTTTGGGCAACATTCCATAAGAGAAGACTTCAGCTGCCAAACAACAGAAATCATCCGTGATGGTGCCCCACATGGCCTTGTAGAATTCACAAGGAAGGTCATTCAACCTTGGCAACTTACCATTCTTCATAGAACTAAGAGCTGCAAAAAACTTATATTTCAAGAAGTCACTGCCCAATTATCTCGGTTGCCACTAGAAACTTTGTGCGGAATATCCCTATAACAAGCATTTCTAGCATCCACCATGCGATCCATCAAAGCATATGGAGAGAAAATATTTTGAAAATGCAATCTAAACATACCTTTGATCTCTGATGGATCCTTCGCAAGAGATCCATCTGCCCAATGTAAAACAAGAACCCTGTCAGCCGCCACCTTGCTTTTATAATAATCAAAGTAGAATTGGGACTCAGGGTTGGCTTTGGTGGGCAGTCATGAGAGGGTGGGGAGGCTTAGGAGGTCTGCATTTTCCTTGAGGATCTCCACAATGTGGTCCTTCAAGAGGATGCTGCACAGCTAGAGACAGTGGATTGTAAGGGGGTGGAGTACATTGCCAGGGGTGCCAGGGGACCTCTTAGATTCTTGTGCCAAATCTGATGAAGCTTTGATTAAAGATAGTCACAGATGTTGTCTTTCCAAAAACTTCAGTCAACATTCAATTTAGAGGTCTTTAGAAAAGTTATTAGTCCAACAGCGAAGGGTAATCCTTAAAGGTTCCAAACTGAGAATCATCATATTTGATACCACTTGATGAACCAAATTTACCATAAACTGATATTGAAATATCAGAAATATAAATATCATGAAGTTATTAGAAATATAATGGTACTATTCAAAGGGATAGTTCAAAGTGTTCTAAACAATGAATACAATACATAAAATAGTAAGAATAACCACTTCCAAAAAGACGTGCTGCACTGTGCTTTCTCTAAAAAATTAACCAGCAGCGCCCTTCCACCCAAAACTGGATCCCACACCTTCGACCTGAAAACCCACGAAGTACGAAAGAGCATATTTATTTACAATGATGAATTGATGATTTACAATGAACCAAGTGTCTCATTTATAGACATCCTAGAGATCTTGGTCAACACACCCAAACATAATGAAATAATTAGGGGCATCTAACAACATGGCTGATCACATAAATTGATATTAATGACCCAATACATATGCTTATATACCGTAACTAACCCTTATGGATCTATAGGATCCAATGGAGGGGTCATCTCCTATGCCATACATGCATTATTTTGTGCTAGGGGCACAGCATAATACATGTATTTCTTCTTGAACTTCTAACTCCAATAAAATAATGATAAGTAGGCACTATATTCACATTTTTAGGCAAAGTTTCAGTTGCCAGTATTTGCGTTAATCTATTGGTTTTGTCACACATTTTAAGGGCGTATATCAGCCACTGAACAAACACAAGTGCCCACTGACTGATTACTAAAAAAGCTGCACTTGGAGAATTAATAAAAGTATTTTATATGCAAAGAATTAGCATAGTTTAACAGGTAATTTCTGATTGCAAATATTCATACTGTTTCTTGCTTACTGTTCCAAACATATTGTTCTTACCATGTAGTTTGAGATGAATTGACATGAATCTGAGAATTTTCCAACAATGGAAACATTATTTTGGCCATTCTCATTTCATGAACTGTAACAACTTGTAATTGGCAGTGTTTTTTCAAATTGTAATTGCTCTATGCTTCGTGGTTTAAAATTTAAGCTATTACTATGTAGTTAGTTCAACTCCATGCATATTTGATATATTTCATTCTTAGTTTGTTGATTGTTTGGACCAGCCTTCTATATAGCATGTACTATTAATACTGGTTTAGGCTGCTAAACTGACGATGTTTCTCATGAAATGACTAAAGTCTGATTCAATGTATATTTCTCATGCTCTTACAGTGTCTGCTCTGACAAACCTCTACACTAGTCTAAACTCTCCATCACAGCTTACGCAATGGAGTTCGAGTGGGATTGATCCATGTGGTCAGTCATGGAAAGGAGTCTACTGCTCAGGATCTGCTGTAACAGAAATGTAGTTAACAGCTCTTATTTAACCCTTGGCCCTTGTTTGAGTAGTCTGTTGAAAGATTAGATGGATACCATGGAAAGACAACTGATATTAGTAATTCAAATGAAAAAAATTGATTCTGGTTGTTGCTTTGACAGAAAACTTTCTGGCCTAGGACTGACGGGAACCTTGGGCTACCAGCTATCAAGCCTTTTTTCCTTGACGACTTTGTGAGAAGTCTCTTTCGATTTAATTCAAATATCTTTTCACGTTAATGAAGGCCTAAATTCACATATCTGAAGTCATCTAGAGTTGTACACTCCATTTCATACTTTAACGTTTTGTGATACAGAGATCTGAGCAACAACAATATTCAAAACCCCTTTCCCTATCAACTTCCTCCCAACATGACATACCTGTAAGTTATCAAACTCTAGTATTTACATCCCGTACTTTCGTTTAATCTCATGATTCATTACAATCTGTAATACTTATGCTAAGGAATTATACTGTTGTGCCATATGGTGTGCAGAAACCTTGCTGGCAATGACCTCAGTGATCCACTACCTTACTCAATTTCAAAAATTACTTCTCTCAATTACTTGTGAGTTCTTAATCAGTTAATTTTTTGGCTTACATGATATTATGACATTGCTTATTAGAATGGATGACATTGTGTGCAGGAATGTCAGTAATAATTCACTTTCGGGCCAGATCTCAGATGTCTTCGGCAAGCTTTTCAACCTCTCCACTCTGTAAGATCTGTTCTTTTATTCAAACTTATCAATCAGTTCAAGAAGAGACAACTTCAGTAGGGTCAAAATTAATTTGTTGATTGCATGCAACATGCTGTTGATGTTTGTAGCATCGGACAGGTACTTCCGTGTTGGCTTGTGTCTAGCACATGGGAGTCGTCCTAAATGGATCTTAGAAAACCTTAGGAAGTTCACTTTATGAGTCATTTATTAAAGTGAATGATCTTTTAATTAATTAAGTAAAATGCGTACGCTTTGGCATTAGTAACTTAAGTGAAGAGTTGATTAAGTCCTAGCCTTCAGATCTAAAGTTAAGGTGAGATTATATCTCAACTTTTGATCACTTTGGAGGAGATCTAAGGTTTTGGACTTAGGGTTAACTCAATGTAATAAAAGACAGCCTGGGTGAGAGGATTAGACACACAAGACAGTGATGGTACACAAAGAGTGAGTGAGCACTCAAGTGTGCAGTGGCAGGGTCCGAGGAAAGGCAGCAAGGAGATAGCAGTCAGGAGGGCTAGGCTATTGTTGCAGTGTATTTCTCAGAAGGGTTATTATCCTAGGATGGGAGCCCTGATTTTATTTAATAAAATCATCACAGATATTATCCTAGGATGGGAGCCCTGATTTTATTTAATAAAATCATCACAGATCTGGTTTTCTTGCGAGGGTTTTTCCAAGGGTTATTTACCCATAAATATCTTGTGCAATGTGTTTGGTTTCTGATTTTATGCTTCCGCTGAATTTTCATTGAGTAACCTAGTTGTGCTTTAATTGAATAAATATGTTTTATTCAGAATTAATTGTCGGGTGCTAGGTTTACAGATTTCAACACATGCATGTATTCAAGGATTACCAAAATGTCTAGGTTAAAGTAGTTCCATTGGGGTAGTATGCGATCTAGTTCATGCATATATCTCTATATAGAAAAGGTACCAAGAAATTGGAGAGCTGACCTCTAGTTAGAGATGTCGATCATTGGATGTGATGTCAAATTGTATATGCTTAGTAAATTGTCTATACTTAAGAAGTGGAGCAAAAACTGGCACCAGTAGTATAAAATAACCCCAAGCACATTAAAACAATGTTTTTCCTTTAAGGACGATGTGGCTGTTGCAAGGAGATTGCTAGGATTGATCTTTCCCTGGTCAAGTCCCTGAATTTGGCATTGAATCTTGTGATTCTCTCATATTGATTTGCGATAGAGTGAGTTTTTTTGGAAGTGGAGACCTCGAAGCCAGGTCAATATGATGCTTGACTGAGAAGTGCATTGGGATGCCTTTGGGATCCCGAAAGACATTACCATATTGTTGCATTAACATGTCACGTTGTGGCTTCTATGTCGAAGATCAAGTCATACGCACTACGAGAGACTAAATTTGCGTTGGGCTATTGAATGTCTTCTTTGGGTAGACCATGAGAAGAAGAAACTTCCAAGTGTGTAAGATGATCTTACTGCAGTGTTTTGCACACACTAGATTAATTTGCTTCTTGAGAGGGGGCTTTGTGATGTTGTAGGTGTGCTCATTGACCTAGGATCCATCGTGGTCATAGATATACGCCCTCCCAAGTAGAATGTCACAAATGTCGAGAGTGATAACAACACAAGTGATTTGGTCTTTCATAGGAATGATAACAACTCAAAGGTGCACTGCCGTGTTACCTTGTTGAAGCCAACGAAGAAAATATGATTGAGGATGCTTTATAGTAGGTAGGCCAAGACACTTCACCACGTCTTGCGCAATGGTGTTCTTCTAACTCTTATTGTTGATGATGACATGCAAAGGTTTGAAACAAACACTCCCATTATTTTGTCACATCCAGTGGTGTATTGTTGAGAAATGTATCTCGAGCAGGAACTTCTCGCACAGGTTTAGTGTAAACGTGCTGGAAGTGGTTCGAGACATTTTGAGGGTGACCACCTAGGAAAAATGGTCATTAATTCTATTTTGTAATTCACTTTAGGAAAAAGTGAAAAGTCTTATATTTAGCTATTGAGTCTAATAAACTATATTTCATGCATATATGACTTAGACTAGATTTAAGCTCAACCGTACATCTCAAGATTAGATCAGGTTTTGGAGATTAGAGTTTTAATAGATAGGGTTTTAGCGAAAAGTATAAAGATAAGTCAAGATAGAGAGTTCAGATATAGTTACAGTCGATCAAGGTTGAACGACTAGGAAAGAGAGAGAGAGAAAGAGAGTAGAGTGATTCAGGAAAAGAGGTAGGCCGTATAGGAGCCATACAACACTGTACAACCGTACAATAGAGTCGTATAATCGGTTGCTGTTGTTTTATGTTTTTCTAGCAGGCTGTATCTCTCTTAGGCAGGTCGTATACCTTGTTCAGGTGATTTTGATAACTGTGCAACTGCTGGTTTTTAGCTTGTGGAGGTTATCTTGTAAGCTTTGTCAAAGGAATGAAAAACTGATTTTGAAGGAGAAATTACCTGTGTATGTGTGACACTGTCTTATGCTTATGCTATTTACTTTTCTATCTATTGTATGATTGATCTTATGGTGTGAAATTTAATTTTTTCATTAACTAAATTAAGCAATTTGTTTGTTTAATTGAGATCATAAGGACAATAGTCACCTAGGGATGGAATTTTTTACATGGTATCAAAGAAATGTCTTTGATTGGGATTCTCAAGGATTTACAGTGATAAATCAATTGCCTGAAAGGACCAAGAGTTAGAGGGTTTCAATATTTCTTTTGAAGACTAATTTTCAAATTTGGGAGTTTGTGTAGTATATCTCCGAGATGGTATCAACTAGCATAAGATTTGAGGACATATTGGATGGTGTTTCAAATTTTTTATCATGGAAAATAAGAGTTACACTCTTAGTGGAAGAGAACGATCTTTGGGATAATGTCAAGGATGTTGTGCCTTCGCCTACAGATCTGCAGCAATTGGTATCTCACAAGAAGAAGGAAGTTAGGGCCAAGCAGATGATCATGGATGCCATAAAGCATCATTTGATCCCTCATATATTAGAGAAGATGACAAAGAAAAAGTTCGATGCCTTGGTAAGCCTCAACCAAAGTGAGAACATAAACATGAAGATGATATCGCGAAACAAACTCAAATCCATAGAGATGACTAGATCAAATTTAGTCACTAGCTACCTTATGAAGGTCACATAGATTCGTGATCAATTTGCAGCAGTTGGGGAGAAGGTTATAGATGTAGAGCTAGTGAAGATTGCATTGAATGGATTCCTAGCTTCATGGGAACCATTTGTCAAAGGTATTTATGCTTGTGAGAACCCTCATAACTTTGAAAGGTTATGGGATGATTGTATCTAAGAGGAGACTTGGATGGAGTCAAAGGCTAGCAAGAAGGGTGGTGACGAGAACCTAGCCCTATTTGGTCAAACAAATAAGGGAAGAGGTAAAGGACCCAACAAGGATAAGGGGAAGAATGAGGAGTCAACCTCATAGTTAGGAAAGGACTTGAGTAAAATCAAGTGCTTCATTTTTCATAAGCACGATCATTATGCATCACAGTGTCTAGATAAGAAGGGTAAAGGGAAGCAA
>CBVK0103064120.1:0-10731 GCA_900067695.1 Picea abies | reverse complement strand
AACAGGCGTAAAAAATGAGGCTCGCCGAGGTCTCTAGGGAGAACCCCGTCGTGGTCTCCCTCTCAAACGCCACTTATGCTTAGGCATCGATTGCTTGCAACAAAGGTCGCAGGGTTGGGTGTAGTGAGGAGCCACCGGGGACTAGTGGACACAGTCATACAACGACCATGGCAGTGAGGGGGAAAGCCCATCCATCCACCAGCAAAAACAATGAATGGAGACTAGCAATAGCGCCATAACAAAATGTGGAGGCCGAGTGTAACAACAACCTTTCCCATCGCCATAAGAGAGAATTAAAACCGCAGGAGGGTGGCAGACGGAGGCACGAGCCCGTCACATGGCTCCGTGCCTCGTTGGTAGACGCCGTTCCCCTGCATGCGCCAGGTGGCACCCACTAACACCCCATTCGGGGTTTTTTTTGTACATATTTGGCTTCAATTTGAACCCTAAATATTTCAGACCAAGATCTAGGTCTACCAAATTATAGGGAAACATTTGAGTGATATTTATTTTTCTAGCTCAGAGATACCCCAAAGAGATATCGTTGATTTGTCTAAATTAATTTTCATGCTAGTAGCCATGCAAAATAGTTCCATGGTTAGTTTAAGCTTCTCAACTACCCATCTTGAACCGTCACAAAAAATTAAAATATCATTAACAAACAATAGGTGTGTGACATTATAGGATATTCCAATATTTACCCCTTTGAAACGACCATTATCAATGGCCTCTTTTAATATCCTACTCAAATTTTCAATAATTGATAGAAAAGGTAGAGGGGATAATGGGCGCCCCTTTCTAAATCCTCTTATTGGCTTGAAGAAGAGGGATGTTTCCCCATTTATGACAATAGAAAACTATACAGATGTAATGCAATTCATCACCTATACAACAAATTGAAGATAGAATCCCAAATGTATGAGAATTATCCTTAGGTATAGTCAGCTTACCCTATCGTATGCTTTGGATAAGTCCACTTTTACCGCCATCAATATTTGGTTCTCAATTTTAATTGAGTGAACTCCTTCTTGAGAGACCCCTATTGCCTCGTGAATTTTCCTGATTCAGGAGAATCTAGGAATGATCACAGAGGTCCACGAGGATCCAAAATGCTCACAGAGGTCCACGAGGATGTAGAAAAGATAAAAAAATTACCATCTCTAATGCTCTCAAAAACTACATCATTGTGTAGAGCTTGGTGATAGCTTTCCAACGACGTAAAAATCGCCTCAAATGAAGCTCGTATGAAAATGTTATGGATGACCAAAGTTTAAGTCAAACTAGGGAAAAGACAAAAGTCAACATGGTCAAAGGTGACACGTGTCACGACCATACAGGTCGTACATTGCTTATGTGGTGACCTCACATGGCGACACGTGGTAGGCAAGTGATGTGGCATGAAAAGTTGGCAAGGTGACTTAGAAATCCATACATATGTTGAGTAATTGTGTGTTGACACATGGAAAGGATAGACCAATGAGAGGTTGCCACGTGGCAACCTCCCATTGGCCATTATAGCTAAGGTTATATAATTTTTTATTGGGAGTCCAGAGGATTGAACCCGTGACCTCCCAAGACCTTATCCAAGCCCTTCTACAACAAAGCCACCACATTGGTACTTAACCATATATGTGGCAGATTTGATTTTAAGTTGTATAAGGTTTTGATTGGGAGAAAAAAGGGTCAAGGGATAAGCCCTCGACCCATATTTCATGAAATCTCATGGTATATAATGTAACTGAGTGCTATATTCACGGAGGGGGTATAAATTACATGCCATCAAACTTTGACTATATATGTTATATATATAGTTACAACAAAAACCAACAACCAACGGTCTGTGGGGTTTGATCCCCTTACTTGTCACATAATATGCCAATGAATTAACCAATGCGCCATGGGTGCCTTATGTTACGAAGATTCCACCCCAAAATAGAATTAAGTTGCCAAAAATTCGCATGGTGGTTTAGGGCCCCTGGCCTATTTATGGGTGCATGTTCCAAGGCTGACACACATCCTGATACGACACAGAGTCTGAGGCAGACACAACCCAATGCAGGAATGGGTTCCGAGGTACAATACAAGCATCATTTTACGTGCAAAGAGAGGAGCTAAGTTTGGTATTGTCTCGATATGCATGCCATGAGGTATATTGACTACACATAGGCAACTTTATACTCATTTTTCTCATTTTTTGAAAGGAATATAAATTTGAGGTTTGTTTTGTCCAAAAATGTCATTTGTGAAAATATTATTATAGATATCTTGATTTGAGCATTTAACACATTGTTTTACGGGCTGAAGAGGGTAACATTGAGCCAACCCAGAATATGGTCGACTTTATACTCATTTTTCTTTGAATTTCGCAAGGAATCAAATGATAAACTCTATTTTTGAGTTAGAGTAGTGGAATTGAAGAGAGTCCATCAAATTGGATATTGTAAGTCCATATTGTAATGTAATTCAACATTTTGAGATTATGAGAAGCAGTCTCACTGTTTGAAGGGGATTTGGAGATGAAGTAAATTATGTCAACAATATTGTATAATTTGAGTTCTTTTATTTTATGTTGTGTTATCTCATAATTCTTCAAATTAATCATCAATTTATGAGATTTTAGATAAGAAGCACAACATCATTATTTTGCAAATCACCTCAATACGATCAAGAATTATTCTGAATTAATTTAGATGCTAAAATAGGTTTTTAAATTAATATTGGTATCTAAGGATTTTCAAATCAAGTAGTATCAAAGCTAGTTTTGACGTGTATTTGGAAGATATTGATGTGACAAGGTCCAAGAATTAAGTTGGTGAAGGTATTGAAGACTCTTATCAAGAGGAAAATATGAG
Organism: Picea abies; assembly: GCA_900067695.1. Taxonomy (NCBI): domain Eukaryota; kingdom Viridiplantae; phylum Streptophyta; class Pinopsida; order Pinales; family Pinaceae; genus Picea; species Picea abies. The sequence continues at coordinate 7,879 of CBVK0103064120.1, read as the reverse complement.
TAAACCCTCTTGAAGTTAAGGCTGCAACAAAACATTAACCGACATATTCAGAATGAGAATTCTAAATTAAGGATGTAACTGCAAACTCTCGAGGAAGAGAAGCAAAAGCTGCAAGATCGACTGATATGTCATGAGGAATTCCATAGAGTTATTTTTCATGAGTTGGAAAGGAAGTTGCAAACCAAGAATCATGTATTGGCACCCGCAACATCATTCCATGAAGATTGGGAAGTCAAGAATGTAAAATCTTTGATGCAAAAGGAACTAAATCCTTTAAAAGGCATGATCAAGAAAGATGATTCCTCATATTATTCTTTTTCCTGTCAAGATGGAGAATGCTCGAGGATGGCTGAAGAAAGGAGAACTTCATATGAAGAGGTCCTTAATAAAGCCTTACCTTCCAACTCAGGGAAAGGTAACATATATAAGACATCTCCAGAAAAATATGTGCATTGTAAAGAGGGAATGACGATGTTTCCCACTGGTAAATGGTCTATGTATCCATGTGCTTCTTGTGGAACTAGTAACATGATATGGAGAAATGTCGAAGAAGACAGTCTGTGCAAGAAAATCCATCCAAGAAGAAGGCTAAAGGTAAAGTTCATTTCTCAAAATAGAGGAAAAGGGAGAATGATAAGAAGGGATCATGGTTTTGAGATAGGAACAAGACACTATGATCTTATTGTGGTAAGAGTGAACATTAGATCAAGAAGTGTTGGACACTTTAGTGACACTTATGTCTGAAGTAGAACCATAAATATGTAAAGGCACTTGCAAGAAGACAAGCAACAACCCCAAGAGAAGTTAATAGTCTTGCTAGAAAATTTGAGAAATAATACTTCTTATTGGCTGGTCTTAACATAGTGATATATGAATATGTCGAGGGATGGTTTGTGGGAAGTGGCTCATCTCACCACATGAGAGGGACAAAATCAATATTTCTGACTTTCTCAGAGATCGACACATATTTCTATGTAGGATCTGGAACTAACACCATACAAGCAATAAGAGGGTTTGGATATGTAATATTCTAGATCGAGTCAGGAGGATTTATTGGAATAGAACATATGTTATATGTTCCAAATTTCTAAGTAAACATACTCTCAGTTACGGATTTTGAAGATGAAGGATATGCAGTCACATTCCATAATGGCCGGCTACTTTTGTATTCAAGGAAAGCTACTCAAGACACAACAATAGTGCTTGGTGTTTGCAAGGAGAGGTTATATAGGTTACCGTGAAGACCTATAATCTGACCTATAATATGGTCTAATGGTTTCTTGGATTTGACATCATATTATATGTTAGATTCAATGTCAGATTCAACATCAACGTCGAAGGCATTGTCAGAGATAGGAATCTATGAGACTCCTTCCAGTTCTAAGGGGAGGATGAGTCCATGAATAAACCATCTGTCAGAAGAGATTTCATTATAAATATGTATATTTGTAAAATGAAAGATGATATGCACATGTAGATACCTACTAAGTCTATTTCTATTGTTGTATTAGAAGGCATATAAGCCACTCATTGTAGATTATAGGAGTGAGAGGAATTCTGCAAAATTTCTATATAGCCACCTTATATGTTGTTAAGAGCGAGAGGAATTTTGTAAAAGGATTTGTATATAACCACCTTACATATTGTTTAAAGTGAGAGAATTCTTGTAAAAGGGTTTCTAAATATCAGCTTTGTTATAGAGTGGGAGGGATCTTATAAAGATTTCTAAGCCTTTCTACAACAAGTATAGACAATTGTATTGTCTTGTTATCAACTAAGGACTACATATGGATCGAATTGTCTAAGTCCACATTCTTATTCTGAAGTACCGAATGCAAAGGAACAAAAGGATGTAGGAAGTTGGAACATGTAGATCAAAGCGAGAAGAACATCAATGTAATGTAAACCTTCTTAGAGTTGGTAAAGGAGAAATACTATTCTTTGTAAAAAGATAATAGGAATATACTTGTAAAGATGCATGATATAAGCATATCCAAGATATTATGTCATGTTCGTGTAGATGTATACCTTGAGCATAAGCAATTCAGAAAATTTAGATCTATACAAAGAACATGTTTAGAATTGCTTTCAAGGAAGGAGAGAGGCAATGGACATGGAATTCATTTAGAGACTCCTACAGATACATCCGCAGTACATAAACATAGAGTCCAAAAGGGCAAGGCATAGATCAAAATTCAACTTGGTTTCAGATTGGTCGAGATAGACTATCTTCAGTAGAGAAGGAGATGGGAGTGGATGTTGAGTAAAAGATTCAGATTTAGATATTGCAGAGATTCAATGAGCAAACTTTTTTTATGAAGGAATCTATGAGTCAGAACTAGAGTTATATTCTATTAGTAGCAGTGCCAGAGGCCAGACTCAGAGTGATGTTTTTGAGAAGTAGACAAAAGAACACTGACTTAACATTCAAGATCCAAGATTCAAGAAGAAAATTGAGTCCCATAATATTCGGCAAGGTGGAAGAGTGAAGAAGCTTCATCATCACTAAGTTACTAGATAAGAGAATTACAATAAGATGGAAGAGTGACTAAGAGTTATCATCACTAAGGTGTTGAAATATTAATATTTTTGGAGGACCAAAAGTTCTTCAGTGGGAAGGTGTGATCCAAAAGGACCTAGGAACACTCACAGAGGTCCAAGAGGATCTGGAACACTCATAGAGGTCTAGGAGGATCCAGAATAGCTCAAAATTTGATCATCTCAAATGATCTCTAAAAATAAATCATTGCGTAGAGATCGATGATAGCTTTCTAATGACGTAAAAATTGCCTCAAATAGAGCTTGTATGCAAAAGTTATGGATGGTCAAAGTTTAAGTCAAACTAGGGAAAATACACAAGTCAAAAGGGTTAAAGGTGACACGTGTCACCACTGAAAGGGTGACATGTGGCACAATTGTATAGGTTGTATAGTGTTGATGTGGTGACACGTGGCAGACATGTGATGTGGCATGACAAGTTGGAAAGGTGACTTGGAAATCCATACATATGTGGACTAATCGTGTGTTGACGCATGGGAAGGATAGACCAATGGGAGGTTTTCACTGCCACGTGGAAATCCATACATATGTGGATTAATCATGTATTGACACATGGAAAGGATAGACTAATGAGATGTTGCCACGTTGCAACCTCCCATTGACCATTATGGCTAAGGTTATATAAAATTTTATTGGGAGTCTGGAGGATCGAACTCGTGACCTCCAAAGACCTTACCCAAGCCCTTCTACCACCACGCCACTGCATTGGTACTTAACCCTGTATGTGGCGAATTTTATTTAAAGTTGTATAAGGTTTTGATTGGGCGAGGAAAGGGCCAAGGGCTAAGCCCTCGACCCATATTTCATGCAATCACATGGTATATAATGCAACTGAGTGCTATATTCGCGGAGGGGGTTTAAATTACATACTACCAAACTTTGACTATATATGTTATATATATAGTTTCAACAAAAACCAACAATCGACGATATGTGGGGTTTGATCCACCGACCTGCCACATAGTATGCCAATGAATTAACCAATGCACCATGGGCGCCTTATGTTACGGAGATTCCGCCCCAAAATAGAATTAAGTTGCCAAATTTCCGCATGGTGGTTTAGGGCCCTCGGTCCAAGGCCAACACACATCCCGAGATGACACATAATTCGAGGAGGACATAGATCCCAATGCAGGCACAAGTTCTAAGGTACAATACATACATCATTTTGCATGTAGAGAGAGGAGCTAAATTTAGTGTCGTCTCGATATGAGTGCCATGAGGTATATTGACTACACATAGGAAACTTTATACTCATTTTTCTCGTTTTTTCTTATAGGAATATGAATTTGAGGTTCTTTTGTCCAAAAATGTCGTTTTTGAAAATCTTAGTATAAATAGCCTTATTTGAGAATTTAACGCATTGTTTTGTGTGTCGAAGAGGGTAAAATTGAGCCAGTCCAGAATATGGTCGAATTTATACTCATTTTTCTTAGAATTTTGCACTATAATTTTGAATGGTGAACTCTATTTTTTAGTTTGAGCATTAGAATTGAAGAGAGTCCATCAAATTGGATTTTGTAAGTCCATATTGTAATGTAATTTGACATTTTTAGATTATGAGAAGCAATCTCACTATTTGAAGGGGACTTGGAGATGAAGTAAAATATGTCATCAATATTGTATAATTTGAGTTCTTTTATTTTCTGTTGTGTTATCTCATAATTCTTCAAATCAATCATCAGTTTATGAGATTTTGGATAAGAAGCACAACATCATTTTTTCTGCAAATCACCTCAATACAATCAAGAATTATTCTGAATCAATTTAGATGCTAAAATGGGTTTTTAAAGATTAATATTGGTATCTAAGGATTTTCGAATCATTGCCTTCCTTCTAAAAATCCAAATTGTTCACCAAAAATCTACCTTGACAAAACCCTTGTTAGTCTTCTTGCAATAACCTTTGAGATGAATTTATATATGCAATTGCATAATGAGATTGGCCTAAAATCTTCAAATGATGCCACATTATCAGGTTTGGGGATTAGTGTTATAAAATTTGTGTTGAAGGCTACAATGGTTTCCCTTGTAGTTCTTGTAGCCTCAACCACCCTTCTTAAATATTCTTCTATAAAATCATAACACCCTAAGAAAAATTTCACATGCAATCCATCTAGACCTAGCCTTTTGTCCTTTTGAAAACTCTATAGTATCATATGTAGTTCCTCTTTTCCTACTTCCTGCATCAAAGCCTAATTGTCCTCTGGATTGACAAAACTTGGAAAGGAGTTTGACAATCTTACCACCTCTGCTATTATGGATTGAGAATCCTCTTTAAAGAGGGACATGATATAGTTAACTCCTTTTGCAGCTATAACCTTAAAATTTGTTTTCCAAGAGCCATATTCCTTCTCAATTTTCCTTACCAAATTTATGTTATTCCTGTAGTCAGCATATATGTGAAAAATATTATGTTTTCATCACTTACCTAGAGCCACAAATCTCTCTGTTCAAGCTTCCATTCTTTCTCTTTTTTCCAAGAGAATATGTCCCTTTTTATTTTCAAGTAATTTTACCTTCAATTTCTATTCCTCATACATATATCCAAAACCTTCATTCTTGTAATTTAATACTAAGGCTTCCTCCACTTCCTTAATAAATCTTTCATCTTTCTATTTCTTGTCTTTTTCCCATTTCTCATTCCTCCTCCTTTAACCATTACAGGTTTAACTTAAAATGGATGGTTGGTTTCTCTTGTGCTATGGCTACTTCCAATAGTACAATACTGTGGTCAGAATCCCCCCAAAGGTGACCCATTATCACATTCAAATGAATTCTTCAAGGAATGATTCATAGATCAAAAACCAATATAAAATTTTTGCAATGTGTGCCTCTCATGTGCTCTTATTTCTCCACGTTGGAGATAGTTTTGGGAGTTCAATATCTAGCAAACCCACTTCTTCTAATTTTTTAATAAAATAACTAGATATGCAACCCTATTATGTATCTAGTCCCCATAATTTTGAAGCTCCCAAATCAAATATTAAATCCCCCCCACCACAACTAAACCATTATGGATCTAATCCATTTTAAAAATCTTGTCCCAATAATCCACCTTGTCCAAATAAGGTTTGTATATATTCAGAAGAGTAATTTAATTTCCAAGATCTAGAGAGAACAATGATGTCCCTGGAGCTATTGTAAAATACCATGAATTAGTAAGGATAAAACAAACTTTCTTCCACCCAGTAATGTTCCTACCTGGTCTCCTTATAGCATCAATAAAACCAAATTCTCAACTCCTAGGAAGTTTTGTAATTTCTTGAGTTATTTTCTCCTCATTAATCATAATTTATTTAAAAAATGATAGATGGATTTCTTGACTTGATTAACCTTTAAGGGCCTTTTTTTTTAGGGATTGTCAACCCTTGACAATTTAGAGTCAAAAAAATAATTTTAGAACATATTTAGGGGCATTTTCTCTATGAGCCCCGATCAAAGGTAGTTGTTTACCACATTTGATTTTTGAACTTGATTGTTTTTAGCTAGTGACATATATGATTTTCTTCCTCTGTGTGGAGATTTTTGACCTTTATCATCATAGAATGTCAAACCCCCTGCAATATTCCTTGGGAATCTATAGGACCTTTACTTCTTGGCCCGAGGTTATATTTTGATATCTCCATGGAAATTGGATTATTATGTGCTTCGATAATTTCTTGTTCTGTACTTAGGTTTACAAATGTCCTAGTTAGAGAATTCTCATCTATAGAGGTCTCGCCTATACCAAGTATAAGGATGAGTGGTGTAGGATTTTTGTTTTTAATCCCTAAGATGTTTAGATGAAAATCACTCAGATGTTCATCACCCTTGTTTTCTATATCTAAACCCCAGGTCCCAAAAATCAAATTATTAGAGGAATTCCTTTTAGTTGGAAAAGAGGATGGTAAGGCCTTACTTGATTGAATCATGCATTCCTTTTTTTTCGGTTGTTTCTTCCATAACCAGTTCCTTATGCTAGCATGTATCCAAGGAATGTTGTGCTGCGACAGAAAGTGTTTTCGATGGATAACCAAGAGCCATAATATCCCTCGAGTTCACCACCATCATAGTGGTTGGTTTTCCTCCCTTCTGCTCTTCCACCATGGCGCTTGACTACTTCTTTTGAGCCCAAAACTTCCTATAGTTTGTATAAGTGCATTCAGACGCTAATTGTCCATAGCTATGGCATATAATGCACCTAAAAGAGATACCTTCATAGTCAATGGTCTTGTGAAACATATCATAACCCATTCTAATTTCCATAGACTCCACTAGACCCCTTCTTAAGTCCATACCAACAAGTATTCAATCCATCTCCTTACACCTAGAATCATGATAAGACAAATCAACCTTGCAAAATATGTTGAGGGAATTCCTGATTTCCTCAAATACTTCGTCTATCCACAAAACTAGAGGAAGCCCTGTAAGTCTTACCTAAACCGAGATAATATATAATTGAGTTGATTGAGGATCAAATTCTAAGACATTTTTTGAGGAAAAGGGATTGGGTTCCCCACTTCCACCATTTATGGATAATTTTATCAACTTCTCCCACACACCTAAAAATCCAAACCATCTAACCTTTTAGCATAGTTTAATACTCAAGGAGTGCAACATATAATAGGCTTGAAATTAGCTTTTGTTTATTCCTTTAATGTATCACTTTTCATTTTTTTACCTAGGAATCGACCAAAAATTTCCAGATCCACCATCTTTAGAATTTCCTTTAACCTTGTCTTTCCCCCCAAATGCAAGTTGATTGGATAATGCATATTCTGGACACATTTATGGATTTTTTTCTTCCTCTCACTCTCTGGATTATGTAACCCTATGCTTCCTAGATAAGGTTTTGAAGAACCACTCATAATTTCATAGTCCAAAATTTCTTCAATGAACCCTATTTTTGTTACTCGTTCATCACTTCCAACTATGCCATGTAAGGGGATTTCAAAATATTTGTTGGTACAAAGTGGAGGAAATGCATTGTCAGTGCCATCATGTGACAAGTATAACCCCTTGTTTGATCTTGGGCTTTGAACTAAAGTCCTAGGATCTATCAGACCTGACTAGTTGTGCTTATGAAGTGATATGCCATCCTTGCATTGATGAACCTTGGGGGCTATTCCAACTGGACATCCCATCATCACCTCCTATGAAATAGAATCAATCTGATTATGACGACTGAATAAGGCTTGTGTCATTTCTCCAATGATGACCATTGTCTCCTATTCCAACATATTCGATCCTAGGTGGAAGGCACTTAGTGGATTTGATAAGGAATCAAGTGGGACGATGTTAAGCCCTAATATTGGCTCATTACCCCTTAATTGGGGCAT
>CBVK0103064030.1:0-11826 GCA_900067695.1 Picea abies | reverse complement strand
AAATACATATGTAATAGGGTCGACCTAGTGATAAAGGGGCCTCATGTGCAAGTGTGAATAGCTATATATAAGAGATCAAGTATTCATTACTATATGTTGTAACCTCCTGCGGTGCACCTTAGACATGCCCCAACCGCAGACTTGTTGTCTCTTTGTTACCACAGACTTCACCAAGTTAACACAAACCTGCAATTTTGTCTCCTACCATGCCTCCTTAGACCCGCGACAAGACTTCCTCCAAACTCAACCAAAAAGAAGGTCACCCCAACTTTGTCCACTGGAATCACCTCAAGGTAGCATAAGTCCTCCCATGTGGAGCAACTTGGCTCCTTGAGGGTGATTTCCCCTCTTCATCTAAGTCTACCTCATAATCGTAGAGTTGATCTTGATCTCCTTGTCTTCCCAAAATTTTCTTCCTTGGTTGTGCACCCTTGTTCTCTTATAGGGACTCCAAAGTTCACCATCGTGAACCATTGTGTCTTTTGGGTTTGTCGCACCCCTTTGTGAACCCATGTGTCCAAATGAATCTTCGTACCCATTCACAAACCCGGTCGCCCAAACGAATCATTGCGCCCCTTCGTGGACTTGGTCACCCAAACAAACCCGTGCGTTTGTCATCCGTCATGCCCCTTGGGACTAGTGCACCCCAACCTTGGTGCACTTCTCATGTCGACGTGCCCCAATCACTTGGTCGCTTCATACTTGGGAAATCCCCTTGGCACGTTCACATCCCCAAGGCACCCACTTTCCCAACTAATGCAACACTTGAGTGCAGAAACAAACCAATTTTCTTCTCCTTGAGGACTTGGGCGAGGGTCTTTGCACCAATCTAGTCGAAGACCTTACAAAATCCAAATTATTATTTCCACGACCTTCCACACATTTATGTTTTTACACCGAAGGTGTTATTTTAAGGGAGAGGTCTTTATATCTCTTTCGTCGTCTGTCATTTACAAATAGAACACTTCCATTTGTATAGAGCAACCTAACCTATGATTTTGATTCCACGTTAGGTAACAAACATTGGATAGACAGTCAAGAAATAGTTGCATCCCTACAAATGAGAAGAGCCTCACAAATCGACCCTCTCCATCTCGCATGTACATGGCGATTCTTCCTGCATTTACGTGGTTGTTGTCTTGTTTCACTAGATACGTGTTGTATCAACGTCTCTATTGGGTACATATATCTCTCATCGGAATGGTAAGCCTGTACACAATCTTGCTGCAACATTTAATCAACCAACAACTTACATGGCCTTCAAAGCATTCCTACAGTTTAATGAAGGATTTTATTTAAGAACCTGCATAATTCCTTTAAAACTCCTCGCAGTAGCTGAGGTGAAGTAAGTGAGGAAGACACACAATCGATATTCTTGCAATCGGTAGCTTGGCAACAAGCAAGTGAAGATGGCACTCAACCGACAACAAGTCGGTTCCATTTATACATATAAATATTTTGAATGTACACGTTCTGATGTAAAGAAAATTGAATGTACATGCTCTGATCGAATGTGCTCTCATCGAACCTCTACTTTAGGCTTACTTATGAATTTGTATTTGAATATTATCCCTCTGGATTTGAATATCAACAACCCTGCATATGAATCTAAGGTCAGGTAAGCCAGCTGTAATGATTTCTTTGAGTGGATTACTTGTGATTGAAAATTTCTAAAACATAGTTGTGCTTGAAAATTTCTTTATGTTGTTTACAATTCAAACCATTCACAATCATAACAGAATAAATATATCTCCCCATCAAGAGCTTACTAGAATCGACCAATGATCAATATTCATATTTTATTAGATTGTAGTAAAGATTTCTGCCATTAGAGTTTAGCTTTATCAATTTTTATGGCATGGCCATAATATGTTGAATACAATCCTAGGAGATTTGAATCTAGAGTAGCATCAAGACAAGGAAGTGTACAATACATGCAAGATAACAATCATGTTAATGTTAGTCCAAGACAATATGTAGGTGATATTTCCTAAAATTATGACCTGAATGAGTGTCTAATCTATGAATAGTCACTTTCATAATTTTGAAAAGTTTACGATAGCCAACTATGAATGGAATCTTTTTGAGCGAAATTTTACTGTATCAAAGCCCAAGAAAATGTGATAAGGATTATGGCAATGCTTGATAAGGATGATGAAAATACTTGTGATAAGGATTATGGCAATGCTTGATAAGGATGATGAAAATACTTGACGCTTAATTAAACATTGAGGTCTATCATAAGGAAGCACCCAGTCCATAAAGAGATTGAAGTCAAAGATAAGGATATACTATGTTGTGCAAGCGTATGGATTTATTAGAATATTTAATTGAACGAGATTTTGTTAGACAATCATCCATAGGAATTTATTTTCCAGTGGGAAAAAAAACAAGTAGTTTTCCTTCAATGAGGGTCCACATGGCATGATACGAACTACACCACCAGAAATGGTCATCCCTAAGCAAGAAAAAGAGTTCCGAATCAAGTCACCAAACTGGGTCTCAGGTAGTATACATTAAGTAATATTAACGTCAATTACCCGTCATTCAATCGCTTCCATTAAATTTTCATTTCTCCGACTTCAGTCTTTCAAAACTACTTCTCTCGTACTTTAGTCTTTCAAAAGTTATACGATAATGATGAGAATGCAAAGTAAATAATCATTAAGTTGATTTTTTTTTATTATCCTTATATTCATTTTTACTAAATTTTCATCTATCTTATTTCTATGTTTGGAAACTTTATACGATAATGATAAGGATGGAAACTTTGATAGAGGGTTATATTTTCTACAGTTGTAGTGGATGTAGGTTAGTTTTGTAACAACATCAAGTTTTAGTGAGATAAATGGAACGCCAAGTTTTAGTGAGATAAATGGGACATCTCAATGAGGCAAGATAGCCTAAGGCTCAAAGAAAAAAATCCAAAAGAGAGAATTTCAAGACCTTGACTTTTCACATTTATCATTGCAATATTTTGTTTCTCCAATGAAACGACTAATTCCTTTAATTAATGGGTTAATGGGGTCACAAGAAAGAAAGCTAGAGGTACTACTTCCTTGGGGTATAAATCCTCTTATTCCCCAAGGCAAGTATCCTAGCTAGGGTTTATCACAAGAAAGAAAGCTAGAGGTACTACCTCCTTGGGGGTATAAATCCTCTTATTCCCCAAGGCAAGTATCCTAGCTAGGGTTTAAGCTAAGGGGTGTATGCCCTTATACTTCCTTAGTAAACCCTTGTAAAAAATATTTCTATGATAGATTATGGTGCAACTAGGTAGGGTTGTATGCCCTTATACTCCCTACTTAACTTATCAAAAACCTTGAACTTTGAACAAAGAGAAACAACAACAAGTGTATCATTTACCAAATTCAAGTTACAATAAGATAAACTCTTAACATGCCAAGATAAACCACCATAAAGAGATAGAAATGACCTCCATAAGTTAGAGAATCATCATCATGTAGCCAATAACCAAAGAGAACACCATACCATAGCACAAGAGAACATAAATCTTGAAGGTAGCGGAAATTTTAGTCCTTAGCCACTCACAATGGGAGAGATATGTTATGAAATGAGATTCACATGATCTTTGTCTATACAAAAGTATTAAAAAATAGTTTGTCTACTTATAAAGGGTAAAACATAAGATAAGGGGTCAACAACCCTCATCTTACCCCTTGAACCAAATAATAATATTTAATTTTCAATTTAACACAATAGAAACCCTAAAAGTAAGATGACGCCACCCCTTTAGGGGATGTTTTGACACTTTGAGCAAGTCGTTAGAGAAGAAAATGGAGGTCATTGGGGCTCCTTGAGCCTCCTCATCATTTGCTAGGGTCAATCCATGTCTCCTCAAATCAAAACATGCCAAGTTCCAATGTGCAATAACTCCATCACCACCAAACCCCCTTAAGCATGACGTCAAGCCCTAAAAAGTGACATTTTTCCTCTCCTAGGCAAGTTGCTTTGGTAATAGAGGCTGGGTAATATCCTCCATGATTCCATATAAGCCTCCAAAGGCATGTCTCTGTGATCCTTTGTACGGGCCTACAACATCCAACCTGTGGGATTTTTTCCCCATGGAAGCCCAAGCTAGGCTTGTTCTCCCAAAATTGGCCACCAAGCAAGGCCCTATAAAACAAAAGGGTATGCCCTCCAAATATATAAAGTCAAATACATCATGACAAGTTTAAAACAAATCTAATAAGAAAGGAACCTAAACATGTGCATCAAAACTACCTCATCAAATTGAAAAAATGCTCAAAAACCCTATATAATTGACCAAGTTTAACTGTGGGAGGGGTGTCATAAAAGTCCTATTGGGTAGATTAAATCCCTCAAGTAGGGAATGATCCCAAGGATGGCCTTTCAAGGTTATGCAATGGATGATGAGGTGGAAGGGGATTAAACTTCATAGGTCGATGAGTTTTCATGACATAGAAGGGATCATATAATCTCATTTATGGGTGCCTTTGTAGAGGGTGTGTGGCACCTTCGTTTGTGATGCACTTTTTCCAATCCCATCTCCTTGCCATTCTTATATTTCTTTCATGTTTTAAGGAACAAGTTGAATTCCATTGTCCTGGCTTGGTGTCCAGATAACGATAATGTCATTCACAAATACCTCACAGAAATGAGAATATTGATCATGATGAGACCCCCTTTCTCTTAGTCTTGTAACTGAGAACCACTACCCTGGCTTGGAGACCAAATGATGGTAATGTCATACCGCTAAATACCGATGATCATGATAGGTCGACTCATGATGAGACCTCATATCCTCCAACTAACCCCTTAATCATTCACTATCATTAATTTTGTAGGTCCCCATTCCTTATAGAGAAGCATTTCATTGCTTTCTAGGGGATCCCTGGGTGAAGCATCTGGAAGGTATATATTTTTAGCCAACATCAATCCCTCTGGGCCTTCAACCCCTTCTTCCCATGATTTAGACAATCTCAAAATCTTGAGTTTTCACGTTAACCAATGCAATATTTTATTTCTCCAATGCAATTATATTAAGGTGCATTTAGTTATTCGATTATGTAGTAAAATATATATAGTTAGAAATGGTATCTCCTTGGGTGTGTAAACCCTTTTACTCCCCAAGGCAAGCAATGTTAACTAGGAAGTACTAGGAGGGTGTAAACCCTTTTACTTCTCCTAGTAAAACCTTAAGAAACAAATTATTTCAGGACAAGAGTGATAGATATGTTGGGGTTGTAAACCCTTATACTCCCCAAGAATTTTATGAAATCAAACTTGTAATGAAACAATGAAGCATCAACAAGATAAAATCCTTACCTAATCCAAGCAATGACAAGAAAAAACTCCTCTTACCAAGATAAATCCAACATAAGTGAAAGAGAAAGGTTGCAAGAGAGGTAGCGCACTACTTCTTCCACCAATAGCATGAAGAAACCATAACAAGAGAACAAGAGATAGATATTTCCCAAAGAGGGTGAAAATTTCAGCTAGGAAGGCTTCTCACAATGGGAGACCCGGCCTATGTTCAAATGAGATACAAATGATCCCTATTTATACAAAATGTTCTAAACATAGTTTGTCCACAAAATCTAGGGTAAACCACAAGATAAGGGGTCAACAGCCCTAATCTTTCCCCTTTACATAAAATAATACGTTTTTAATTCATAATCTACACTTGAATAAAACCCTAAGTAAGACATCACCCCTCTAGGGTGATGTTTTGGAACTTTTTGCAAGTTGTTGGAGTAGGATATGGGTGATCTAGGACTACAAAGGCCACATTTCCTAGATCCAAACCTCCTCTCCATGATCCATGGCTTTCTTCCTTCAAAATTTTCCAATTGTCCTCAGCCATCATCAAACCCTAGCCCTACCATGATGTCAAGCCCTCAAGACTGGTGTTTTTTCCTTCTTAGGAAAATCGTTTGGTTGGTAGGGGCTAGGTTAGGTCCTCCATGATGTCTTATATCCCTCCAAAGGCATGTCTTCATGATTCATAATGTGCACCCTTGGCATCCAACCTGTGGTCTTCAAGGCCCATGGAAGCCCAAGCTAGGCTTGTTCCTCCAAAATTGTCCACCAGCTGGGTCTTGCAAAGACAAATGGATATGCTCTCCAAGGATCTCAAGTTAAAGCATCATGATGAGTAAATCAAATCAATAAAAAATCAATCTAAGCATGTACATCCAAACTACCTCATCAAAATAAACTTATGCTTAAAGACCCTATGCAATTTACCAAGTTTGAGTATGGGAGGGTTGACAAAACGACCTATTGGGTGAATCGTTCCTCAAGTTTAGGAGTGTTTCCCGAGGGGACCTCCTTCTAAGTCATTTGGATGATATGCTATGGGTGAAGGGAAAATTTTTGGGCATGGGGTTTCATGGCATACAAGGGGTTGTAGTGTCTCACTTATGGGTGACTTTGTAGAGGGTGTGTTGCACCTTCGTTTTCAATGCATCATTTTTCCAAGCCCATTCATTACCATTAATTAATGATTATCTTGAGGGGAAGTACGATAAGGCCACTTGAAGCTAGAGGTACACAAAGTTCCATATGAAAGGAAAGAAAAGGACACCACATGAGTGTACACGCATCAACAAGTGGGGACAACTATATAATGTTATTTTTCTTTTGCAGGTCTTTGATTTTTTAGGAGAATATTTCCATTTCTCTCAAGACCTCTTTTTGTGAGCATATGGAAGGTTAATAATTAGGATTTTATCTTTTTCCAGCAACAAACCTCTAGGCCTTCAACCCCTTCTTCCCATGAAGTGAGGGACAACCCCTTCTTGGGTCAGTATACCCGAAAAACCTAAAATGTGAGGAGATGAGGAGATGAAGTGTGGAAAATGGAAATTATGGTCGGGAATAGCATGATGACTTGTCCAAAGGACCTCCTAGTAGCATATCTATCCCTAAGGGTGACCCACTTACTAAGGCACAATGTCAACCACCAAGGTGAAACAAGGAAAAGATAATAATGTCCAAGCAAAATTCACATAATCAAAAGAAATAATAGATGTAACAAACTCAAATGTCTCAAATATTGAAATGGCACTCACCATAATACTTGACTTGTACCTCATGTATCAAGACCCAATGTCTTCTCGAGGCCAGCTGATGTGGTGGATGTCATCATGAGCAACCTAAAGTTGTGGTGGTGAGGTGGGTCTCCATCTGTGCAAGTGGACATTGTTGGTCAAGTTGTCTCTCGACACTCCATGTCTACAACCTAAGGGCCTTGAGACATCATCACCTTAGTTATCCCACAAAATGAGGATAATATATGTGTCTTAATTGGGGACATGTGCTCGTCGTAGAGTGCATGAAAACCGCAACATCTCCTGGTAGACCTGTGCCTATACTGGAGTTTTTTTTTTGTAAAATCTAGGGTGGTTCTATCACCCTTCGTCCATATACATTGAAACCAAAAAGGAAATTAATCTAAAAAAGGAAATTTTAGCATTTTTTCAAAAAAATGTAAACTAAGCATGAAATCAATGTGCAAGTAGAGAAAAATGAAATATGAAATGCATATAAACTAATATGAACAATCAAGATGAAAATGAAGGAAATAAAAATGACCTACCTACTGACTTGGGGCCTTGGGGCCTCAAAGATTAGGTGAAGTCATACAACCAGTGAACCCAGTTGATCATGTCATCAAAGTATCTCCCCCTGTGCTTAATCATGTAATACAACAAAGATAAGTCAAGCACATAATAATCATGAGTATAAATACACATATAATCGATCAAAAATAAAACTCATGGAGATGGGTGGGAGGGAGGAAATCCTACTGGAAAGAGAAACCATCAACCCGATCATCCTGCCTGAAAGTGTAGCCACAATCCTAATCAATCTATCTCTAAAGAGGGCTACCATATGTAGAAGACACATCATCTTGATATTCACTCAAAAAATCACTGCTCCTTGAAGGATGAGAAAGGATAAGAGATCCCAAGAAAACCTATTGATTTCCCAAACAAGGGGAAATGGGGTATGGCACAACCCCATGTCTATAGAAAAAATCCTCCTATGATTTAGGAAACGTCACTTCTTTATTTGCAAATCCCCACCAAAATTATCAACATGAAAGTACTTTCATTTGGTAGTGTGGACCTTGGAACGCCCCAGGCTGGCCATGACCTAATGTCTATCAAAATTTGAACATAATGGCTGAAAATAATCATAGAGAAAATATGCATCCCCAAAAGGGTACATGTCAAGGGATGACGAAAGATCACCCTGAGTATGTTGTGATAAGTCATCCTCTAAGAGGAAGAACAAATCTGTGACCATGTCATCACTAGGATGCCAAACATATGAATCATACATGTATGAAGACCAGTCCTCTAATGATGACAACCCAACCCATTTTTCTTGAGAGCTACCTTCAATGTCATAAATGGGGTCTCTATAAAAAATGAAACAACCAAAATCCCATCTATGTCTACCAACCTGTATGAAATCACCAATGTGATCGTCAACTATATTTGAGGCATGTTCCATGATTTCACTTGTATCATAGGAGTTGATTACTTATTCACAAGACTGGACAACTTCATCTTCTTCAAAAGGAAAAGTAGATAACAATGTCTCGTCTAGGCCTTCTGCAAGAAAAACTTCATCGATATCCTTTTGGAAACTTTCTTCATTTCCACAATCATGGAATAAAGCATCATCAAAGTTTTCAAAAGGATTATAACTTGCCATGTTCCCCTTTTGATGTACAAGAGGAAAAGAAGACTAGATGTCTTCATCAAAGGGGCAGGCCAATGCAAGTTCTTCATCTTCACAAGGATCTTCTTTCTCTCGCTCCCTGAGAAATTTTTTATCTTGATCTTCAATGAGTCTTGAGACTTCTTTAGGTATCAAGAATGATCGATCCTGAGTTGGAAATCCCTCCTGGAAACCATATTTTTTTGTCACAGTGTCACATAATGACTTCACTCTGAAATAGGCAATGGAAAACTCCCATGCCTTGTTCAGGGTAGGATTCATCTCATAATTTTGAAGGATAACATTGTATTCTTCTTTTCTTTGCACACAGAACCTGACCAAGAAGTTCTTATTATGGAAGTGCTCAAGTAATTGTTCACATCACTCATTGTCTTCATGTATGTTTTCCTTGAGGCGCTCTAAACTTTCCTCATTACTATCATCCTCTTTTCCATAACTGTTGTCTTGTTGGAATTTAGATGGAGAGTCTCCTTCAAATCTATGATAAGGCCATAGGGAATATTTGCACATAGAAAGGCATCCTCGAGATCTTGAATAGTATCTTCAAAATTATGAGTTCTAGGGCCCCAATGCTTAAGAAATTTTAAGACAAGGGTCATTGGAGAAGATATAATTTTGGGCTTACAAGAATCTCTGATCGAGTCTCTCTGCTTTTCGTTAAGTGACAAGAGAAAAAACCTTGTTATTACATCATCTTGATCACAATATAAGTCTAATATAATATGGGTGAACATGACAATGTGTGCAATGGCCAAGGAAGGATCACCATCAAACTTTGGGATGGATTCAATCCAATCCATCAGGCACTTTTTCGGATACCAATAAAAATCCTCGATATCCAGGGCCTTGTATTCCTCATGGAAGAACCATAGAGACATACTTCCATCACTTAGGGCAAGATCTCAATGGAGTCGCCAGATGAGCTCAAGGATCATCAAAGGATGAAAAGGGTAATCAAAGAAAGGTGGGTTCTTGGAAGGTGGAGTCGCTAGATGAGCTTCAACAAGAGCTCATCAAGGGTGGAAAGGGAACACCCTTTAGGTGGAGTCATCAGGAAATATAGGGAAGAGGATTTGGGATAGCTTGCCAAAGTGTCATTAGGTATAGGAAGAGGATTCAAAATCCTCCCCGACAACGACACTAAAATGTTATCACACAAGTTGTAGGTTGGGAAAATCCTGACCCAACCACCAATTTGTGATAGCTTAGAGAGAACCTACCCATTGTCACTTTAGACAGTTTTTCCCGTCACTTTAGAGGTGAGGTAGTCACCTCAAGGGGAGAATATCGGTGACCCTAGGGGGGATTCAGACAAAAAATGTGATGTACAAACAAATGCCCCTATAGGTTAGGTTGCTATATGGAAAAGGGAGCTTGGTAATGAGTCTTGAGGGTTGTTTGAGGTTTCCAAATCCTTGAGTGACCTGCAAAGAGATATTACCTACACAAGACACAAGGAAAACCAAGGATACAATGCAATATATCAAGTGGAAAAGCAAGTTAATATTATTGTACATAATAGAAGCAGTAAAAAGAGATTTATATCATAAATAAATTATTAAAAGGCTGTTATATAGGATGCAAAATGTCAAGACAAATATGAGAGATAAACTAGCAAAGAACTAGCACCACTTTAGCAATAAAACTTGTGAATTTACCATGATAGTATGACTGTAAAATAGAAAATCTGCAGCAAAGGCTAACAACCTTAATGGCTGTAAAAAAACAAGATAAATATCAGCAAACTCAACCAACAAAAGTTACTCCTATTTAGCCTAAAAAGTGAGCTAGGGTTAGTATTTTGTTAGGGAGAAGTTATATCTAGTTCTGAAGGTTAGTTTGTAGGATTCCTAGGGTTAGAGGGTTAGCTTTTCTGCAGCCCTAGTGTTTGTATGTTATTTTTTCTACAACAACAAGTTTTAGTGAGAGAAAGGGGACGCCTCAATGAGGCAATATAGCCTAAGGCTCAAAGAACAAAATCCAAAAGAAAGAATTTCAAGACCTTGACTTTTCACGTTTATCAATGCAATATTTTGTTTCTCCAATGAAACAACTAGTGCCTTTGATTAATGAGTTAATGGGGTCACAAGAAAGAAAGCTAGAGGTACTACCTTCTTGGGGGTATAAATCCTCTTATTCCCCAAGGCAAGTATCCTAGCTAGGGTTTAAGCTGAGGGGTGTATGCCCTTATACTTCCTTAGCAAACCCTTGTAAACAATATTTCTATGATATATTATGGTGGATCTAGGTAGGATTGTATTCCCTTATACTCCCTACTTAAATTATCAAAAACCTTGAACTTTTAACAAAGAGAAACAACAACAAGTGTAGCCTTTACCAAATTCAAGTTGCAATAAGATAAAATCTTAACACGCCAAAATAAACCACCATAAAGAGATAGAAATGACCTCCATAAGCTAGTGCATCATCATCATGTAGCCAATAACCAAAGAGAACACCACACCATAGCACAAGAGAACAAAAATCTTGAAGGTAGAAGAAATTTCAGTCCTTAGCCTCTCACAATGGGAGAGATATGTTATGAAATGAGATTCACATGATCTCTATCTATACAAAAGTATTAAAACATAATTTGTCCACTTAGTAAGGGTAAAATATAAGATAAGGGGTCAACAACCCTTATCTTACCCCTTGAACCAAATAATAATAAAGGGGTCAACAACCCTTATCTTACCCCTTGAACCAAATAATAATATTTAATTTTCAATTTGACATAATAGAAACCCTAAAAGTAAGACGACGTCACCCCTTTAGGGGACGTTTTGACACTTTGAGAAAGTCGTTGGAAAAGAAAATGGAGGTCTTTGGGGATCCTTGAGCCTCCTCATCATGTGCTAGGGTAAATCCATGTCTCCTTCGGTCAAAAAATGCCAAGTGCCAATGTGAAATAACTCCATCACCACCAAACCCCCTCAAGCATGACATCAAGCCCCCAAAAGTGATGTTTTGCCTCTCCTAGGAAAGTCATTTGGGTAATAGGACCTAGGTAAGATCCTCCATGTTTCCATGTAAGCCTCCAAAGGCATGTCTCTATGATCCTGTGTGCAGGCCTACAACATCCAACCT
>CBVK0103064028.1:0-11279 GCA_900067695.1 Picea abies | reverse complement strand
TCTGCCTTGCCAGCCCGCTCAGAGATGTGTATAAGAGACAGTCAATATGGATTCTCAAGTCCTGTCAAGAGTAGGAAGAGGGGTTTACATGCCTTGTTTCTTAATGGTTGGTTTGACAATGGTGTAGGCCTTGCAGAACCTGATATACCTACTGACATCATGTCATAGTTTCGGCCAATCGAAATGTTGTTGCAACACTGCCACTGTCTTTTCTATGTCGAAGTGTCCTGCCACCCGATTGTAGTGAGATTTCCAAATCAGCTTCTCTTGCTCACTTGATGGGAGGTAGAGATGGCCTAGATGGCACAACAACCCATCTTGAAGATGGAAATCAGTGACCGATGTGTTTATGCCCAACATATGGTAGGTAGTAGTGAAGTCAATATCACTCTTGTATAGTTGGGGCCACCTAAAGGTCTCATGTCCACAGGAGTGTATCATCGTGGTTAATGATGCAACTGGAGGTCGACTGAGGTAGTCACCAACGCGGTTGGTTCTCCCTGTCTAATATTTGATGTTGAGATGAAACTGTTGGAAGTATGTGGACCACTTTTGATGGTGGTCATTATACAATTTTCCTTGTGTCTACATGAACTGCAGATGCTTATGATCAATGTGGATGATTGTCTCCTTCCCTAGAATGTAATGCCTCCATTGGTGGCATGCTTGTGCAATGGAGTACATTTCTTTGTCATAAGTGGGGTACTTACGAACAATATCTGATAGTGTCTCACTATGATAGGTCACAGGATGTCCATGCAGAGTGAGAATTGTGCCCACAACATAGTCTGAAGCATCTATCTCAATATCAAAAGACTGTTGATGGTTGGGTAATGAGAGCCTCAATCTGTGAAAACATACCTTTGTAACCTTTGTTCGTCGTTGAGCCTAGGGTTTCTATTTTGTTCTCTGGAAAAGTCTCATTGCTTCCTTTCTAGCCATTATACAATTTCTTCCTTATTCGACCTCCAAAACATTCCCCTCACTTACAGTTTCTAGTCCCGACAATAGAACCATTTGTTGGCACGTAGGGGGGGAAATCGGGGTTAATCATTCAAATACAAAAAAAAACCTTAGACATCGTCCCTTTCGACATCACCTGCAGAGAAAGTGAAGTCTCACCCGAGACATCTAGAGGGGATACAGAAACAAAGGTTCTATAGTGATGAGGGGAAGTGAGGCATTCTTCATGTCTTGTCTACCATTCATTCATGTGTGTAATTCCCATTACCTAATAGTTACTTTATCAATAAACATAGTCTATGCGCGACATTATAACATCATATATGACTAACACATTCATCATCTTAGTTAAGCAATACCATTAGTGTGCAAGAACATTAAACAACACAACATGCAACCACATTATAACACACATATTTATGTGGTTCACCCAACATGGGCTACGTACACAACGGTTGGATTCTTATATTATTCATTAATAGTTTTCTTACAACTATGCATTGCGCTACAAAATATGCAACGATAACATCACCCAAACATGCCTAGTCATTCTGTTGCAGTGCAAGTTCACTCCTCATTCATACCTCAAGAATATTCCTTCGCTTGACTTCCTTACCTAAAAATCAATAGGTACTTCTCATCTTTCCCAAACATGCCTAGTCATTCTGTTGCAGTGCAAGTTCACTCCTCAGTCATACCTCAAAAATATTCCTTCGCTTGATTTCCTTACCTAAAAATCAATAGGGACTTCTCATCTTTCAAACCCCAAAAACACACACATACACACACCTCCATTACACATCTCTCCTCCTTTCCCAAAAACCCTTTACATATTTATACACAAAAATAGGGTTAATCCCATTACAAAGTGGACAAAATGTTCCCAAGAACCCAACAATTTATAATCGTTTTTCGCCTTTTTCACATTGATATGTTGTGCATCTTTCTGTCACACTCTTTGACTCCCTGAAGTCTTCTCCTGTCGTGCACTTTGGTTTTCCTTTTACTATTTGACTTCCTTTTGGCACAGATCCCAAAACTTATCCAAAATTCCTTTCCAACAATAGTTGATTGGTTCTCATGGTCAATACTCTCTATACAATACCATTGCAATATGGTTACAAATAAAAAACCTCCAAGAAGTCGACCACTGTGCAATCATTTAATGCTTTAAAATGGATCCAAGTTTTAAAAATAGATCCAAATTTTAACACCAAAGGATTACTCCAAATCTGTGAAAAAATTAGGGCATAAAATGATGGACTCAACTCATCATAAACAAGATCGTTGTAGCTTCACCGTATTGTCAAACCCATAACCAAACTCATCTCAGTACATCATTAGCAAGATCATTGGAGCTTCATCAAGGCCACTAGAATCATGGAACTCATTTACAATTTTTTTCAAAAACGTAATCAAGAAACAGATAACTTTGATACCGTGTTGGAATAGGAAAATAATAACATAAGTGAATAAAACAAGATTCCAATAGTAGGAGTGGTGCCAATAGACATTGTTATCACTTAATTATTGTGAGCATAGGTCCATAGATTTGATGCAATAGACCATTCTATAAGATCATCTATATATAGGTTTGGGTAAGAAATAAAACCCTTAATGTATGGGACCACATCCCATGATCATTCATATGATGTGGATCTGAATGATCAAGTGAACATTGTCAATTCCCACATGCCTAGTCGGTTGTCAGTCAAATCCTCTCGTTGGTCAACTCCCTTAATAGTTGACTCCCTCTTCAAGGTCAACTATACATTTCAACAAGGTGAGTCTACAACAAGAACCATAGGTTCCAACATCTTGCATCAAGTAGAGCACCTTTTAAGAAAGTTGAGTTGAATACAATCATATAGTGAACACTTGTCTTTCAACGTCCCAAATGTATATGTTAGTATGCAACAATTCACACAATCAATCAATTGCAAATTTAACTCCTCTTATTTTTCCTTCTTTGTATAGGGATGACATATTGATATCAAATCCTTACTAATGTTAAGTACATTGTTTGTGCCTAACAATGCTTTTAGAGAAGTATTTCTCCAAGAATTTAGTCACTCTAATGTCAGGTGCATGGAATGACTTACAAAATGTTTGTGTTATACATTTTCTTAAGGACAACATGGACAAGAACCATGCTATCTAGGAAGCAAATTCAAACAAAAAGTCATGGAAATCAACAATATGAGTAGCAATTTTGTCCAGTTTTATCTCGGAAATAATCTCTTCTATGGATAACATCTCTAGCTGGAAATTTCAAGGCTAGAGTACACAATATCAAAGAAGTGTTGTAGGAACAAATGATTGTTTATTATCATAAAATTCACATGATAGAAGTATCTCATGGCGACCATATGCAATTTTTTTTTATCTTGGAACAATATGTTATATTCATATCCATATTTCTTTCTAGTGAAATGGAGGTATCATACCCTTTTCATAAATGACCAAACACAAATGGAAATGGATAGCCATCTAGTGAACCATTTTATGTGGAAAACATCTTCCCATAATCCAATTTCATTGTGTTGAGAATATGGCAATTCTATGAGAGACATTCTTCAAAATATGTTTCAATGTCATGGAAAAAATGCAATTCATATAGGAAGTCAATCCTCAGTTCATTTTTCATTCACAAGAGAGCGACATGGTCTCAACGATGCAAATGTTAAGCTAACAAATGCTCAACTATTCCTTGGCATATCTCGATCAATGTGTAATGGAAGTGTTGTGAGAATGCAAAAACATCAAATATGAAATCTCTAAGTTCATAATAGAAATATTTCAATGGAAATGAATGATATCTAGAGAGCACACCATTAATTTCCTGTAGTGTTGTCAATATGGTTGCCAAATAACTAGAAGTAGCAAAGTTGGGTAGAGATAAAATTTATTCGGCTACATCAAATGACTTTGTAGTAGGAAATTGATGGGAGATGTAGACAATAGAAGATTTGGTTCATGGGTGAGCAATGAATGCTTCTCAAACTATTTTAGAGATTAGTAAATTTACCTGTGATAAGAGGCACAAGTGAAACAAAAAATATAAAAAGGAGTAGAGCTTTGCAAATAGAAGAAAACGATGTCCAATGAATAAAATATATTAAAAGGCCCCCATTCATATAGAAGAAAAATGATATAATGTTTGGTATTAGAGTTTTTGACAATACAGGTTGGCGTGATTATGTTACATATTGAGAATGTTGTAATTTCTACTATAAAGAAAGACAAGCAATTGTTATAAGTCATTTCCATTGAAGTGAAGGAAAAGTACATTGCCTAGCACATGGAGATATGTGATCTTATCTTCTTAGTGTGTGCAGGGAGGGGTTGGGGGTGGGTTGAAGGTGATTGTGAATTGCAGAATTCTTTTGATAACGTATACCAAGTTTTGTCAATTGGGTGTAGCTTGAGTGGTTGCAAGGAAAAATATTTCCCTCCCCACCTAGGTTCAAACCCCACTTTATAACATGTTTCTCCTAGTGTGTTGATTATTAATGAGCTATATATTATATACTCATGAGTTGTTGACATAGCCTTGTGCACAAAAGAATCTACGGTTTACCCTAGGTACCATCCTCAGAATGAAGGGAAGTGTCTTGGAGGTTTCCCTTAGGATATGCTACCTAGAAATAAAAATGTGTACCCAATTTCTCTATCAAGAATATTGAAGCATACATAAATCTTACAACAATTTTCTTGAAAGGAAAATTTCTTTTTGTTTCTATTTATGTATTTCCCATTTTGGATAGATTGAATCTTTTTTTTGGTGAATAGTATTTTGGAGGGAAGAAGAGTAGAGGATTATGAAACATTACTTTGCAATGTTGTTTCATTATCCAATTCTACTATAATCCAAGGGAGGGAGGGAGAGTAGCATCACCAAGAATCCATTTTTAAGCAATCTTGAGATCCTATTTTTTTTTTTTTAGGTTTATTGCCCAAGCAATGTTTGAAGGTGAACAAACTATAAAAGAGAATAGGGAATTGCAATTTTATCATATATGAATGATATCTTTGTTATACCTCGATGGTAGTAAATTGATCTAAATGAAGAATAAAAGGATCTAAAACAACAAAGGGAAGTTGAAGGTAAAAACATGTAAGGCAAAAAGAGTTACACATTTAACAAACAATGGTTAAGAAACACAAATCCCACGCAGATTGGCATACAAGAATATAGTTTTGGATGTAATACCAACTTGTGAAGGAGACATTAATTAAATATTGGGAACTAGCATCAATTTACAAAGAAAAGGATTTCAATTAATTTTTTCCTATAATGCATAAATATGACGTGGAATGGGTGTTTTTTTCTAGATAGTAGGAACCATACAATTAGAGGTAACAAAACCTTTTAACAAAGTAGATATTGTTCAACAATGGAAAAGGAAATGAGGTCACATATTCAATAGCATGTTTTTTAATCAAATATTCTAGTAAACACGACAATTTTACGAGTGAAGCAAGCAACATTTTAGTGGAACAAAGCATTCCTTGGGAAAAAAACCATGTATAGCAAGCAAGCCTCATCTCTAGTTTTATGCAATTTTGATATTTCTATCATATGAAAGGAATATGTGTATTGTGGTAGCTAAAATTCTATATAAGATATATAATTAAACCTGAATTAAAAAATAATATTTAAAATCAAATTATAAACTATAACAGTAAAAATTGGGTTATAAAACATTTTATAACAATTCTATTAATGCAAAAATTTCATAGTCCATAGAATATAATGATTGGAAACTCTTATCCCAAAAGTTAAGCTTAAAAAAGGAACCATAATTTTATTTTATTTTAATTCCTTTAGGATATTCAACCTATAAGAAACCTCACCTAAATCTGAAAACACAGTAAAAACATTACCTCAAATTTTATAGCATAATGGAAAATCGAACCCAACCAAAGGCCAAAGAATAATTCAAATGAAAGCCTTTTATGTTTGAATCACGTAACAAAAATAAAATTAATGTTAACTCTTATTTATCCTTAAAAAAGGAGCCACACTTTCATAAGTGTGGATAAAAAAAAATTGATGCATGGAAATATGAATACAATAAATGGAATCTTAAGCAAGGAATTTTGGGATTAAAGCATAATAACTATAATCAATCACTCAATCAAAGTTCAATACACTAAAAGATCTCATTGAAACAATGATTCTATCAAGTCACTCAAAGAATTGAATCCATAAACAATGCAAGTCATTTTGGAAGATAGATCGAAAGTATTGGAAGTGTTGCTTCAAATTTTATAAGTCAATGGAAGCTTGAACTCAAAGAATTGAATCCATAAACAATGCAAGTCATTTTGGAAGATAGATCGAAAGTATTGGAAGTGTTGCTTCAAATTTTATAAGTCAATGGAAGCTTGAACCAAATTGATATGAGCAAGGAGATGTCACTCAGAGAAGAAAAAATGATTAAAAAAAAGGAGTTATCACCTTTTTACACATGGATTACACAAAGAGGAGGAAGAATGGACACAATCAAATAAACTATCAGGAAGAAATTTTTGGAATTCAAACATAATCACGACCTACCATCCATAAAAAAACAATTGTGAAAAAACAGATTCTTAAGATTAAAAAAACATACAACTTAATCATTTAATCAACTATACCATTTACAACATATTGATTATGAAAAAACACTTTCTTAAAATTGAAAAAACATACAACTCAATCATTTAACAACTAAACCATTTACAACATATTAAAATTAACTTGCAAGTTAAGACATTGTATGCTAAAAAATAGATCATATAACCCTATAAATAATAATCCACAATCTTTTTATTTTCTTTTTAAGATTATAAAAGAATACATCAAATTTCAAACAATTTATTTTAAACAAGAAAAGAAGAGTCATGAATTTCATAAATAGTTTATTTCATTTTTCACAATAGTGTATTTCCTAAAAAAATTTGCTAAAGATTGGACGAATGGTGAATTACCTCTCTAAATGGACCAAACTTGCAGAATTTAGAAGCATTGAAGATGTTGAGCTTTATTACACTTTAATACCAAGTATAAACAAACCATTAATAGACACATTGGAAAAAAAATACAAGCCCAATGAAAGCAATTGTTCTATGCGTATAAAAACCACCAAAGAAGTAGTTCATTCAAAACAGACATGTGTTTTTGGAATCCAAATTATCAAGTTCAACGCAGAAGAAAATCAGTTGCCCGCATCATTTACACCACGCACAAGCCAAATTTGAGTGGAAACAATTTCCAAGGCGTTGGCCAGGACAACATAACTAAGATGACATGATTGTAAATGATTGTAAATGAGCAAGTAGTGGCAACAATGATCATAAAGTGCCATGAGGATTTAACTAAGCACAAACCTTATATATCACTTCAGAGCATGTAACGAAATGAAAAGGTTAATAGTGGACTAAGACCGTCAATATAGCTTTACAACGAACGAATCACACTCTCAGTAAATAATGTCATCCACTCGAGGGAAATTAATCTTATATAAGATGTGGATAAAAGGTTAAAAACCTACCTATATGGAACCCAAGGCTCTTGAGAACCGACACAATGAAATCAATGATATTAATGGAAATCCTTAGTAAGTAGAGGGTACATGCAAGGTTAAAAACTATTAGAGTAGATGAACAAACAATAGATGAATCAACAAAACCCAAGAATATAAATGACTTCACACCTTCATAATGTCACTTTGGTTTTACCTTGGTCACCATCACCATAACAACTAACAAGAAAATGTAAAAAGAAGACAACTCAAATGAAATTAATTATATTAATGGAAATCCTTAGTGAGTAGAGGGTACATGCAAGGTTAAAAACAATAAGAGTAGATGAATAAATAATAGATGAACCAACAAAACCCAAGAACACAAATGACCTCACACCTTCATAATGTCACTTTGGTTTCACCTTTGTCGCCATCACCACAACAACTAACAAGAAAATGAAAAAAGAAGACAACTCAAATGAACTAGTGACAACAACCACAACTTGCAATCTCATGGGAGAGACGAAGAGCCCCGCACCCTTGCGTTCACTCTTGCCGCCAACTCCAAACCACTACATTCATTATTGGTATGTCGCAAGGGACATGTGTAATGTATGTAGGGCACTACAAGAATTTCCAAGTGTTTCCTATTTTCTATTGCACCCTCTTGCCACCACCCATAGGGGTAAATAGTCACATGTTCTCCAACTAACCAATCAAAACTAGAATAATTCACTAATTTTCGTTATTATTTGTTTTAATAATTTTTAAATTATTTGGGACTATAGGAGCACTTAGCAAATATTTTTTCTACCCTCACTATAATTAGATTAACATTGTTTGTGCAGTGTTGTCTATTGACTAATTAAATTGGGTCTGATTAGATTGACATTGCTTGTGCGATGTTGTCTATTGACTAATTAAATCACCCCATTTCCCATTATCTTGGTCAGAATCCATCCCACGAACAAAAAATCCTTCATAGAATCAATGTATTGTCCAAACTACAACTCTTACACTCTAAATTGCTTAAAACCCATCAACCATGTATAGATCACAATTTTGAATAAATGATATTAAATTTTTAGATTATTGCCCATTTAAACCAAAATCTTCCCTGAAATAATACCAAAAATGAGGCAGTTTAATTGATGATTAACCTACGAGACAATTTAATTAGTTATTAACTCACGCCCTACCAATGTTATAGTACCAAAAATGAGGCAATTTAAATAGTTATTAACCTACGCCCTGTCAATGCTATAACACCCAAACCGAGGCAATTTAATTAATGATTAACCTATGTCTTGTCAATGTACAACTTGAGTGGGCATGTACAAGTACTTGAGTGAGCCTAATGGTTAAGAATATGTGTTTTCTCCTAAAAGGTCATAGGTTCAAATCCAGAGGGGGGTAGGGTATGTACACCTCTGTAGACTTTAGCAATCAAACCCTTTGTAAAGGGGGTCCCTTATCCCACAAATAAGGAGTCTCATACACCAATTTGATGTCTAGCTTGCCCATAACTTTAAAACTAGATTATTATTATTATTATCCCTTGGTGAGGGACAAACAATCTACTAAAATTCTACGAGGATTTTATTTATTTTTAATTTAAACGAATTGAAATTCAAATTATTATTGCACCAACATTCCACACACTTATGTTTTATATTTATACTAGCATACCCCTGAAGCAGGGGAAAGGCAACGCCGAATAGAACATTATAGAATAAATTGTTTGTAAGCATAGTATTTCATGAGTAGCATTGTAATGGTATATTAATTGTTTGCATGCATGGAGGAGAAAATGAGTAGTGTACATGTGCAAAGTACTTTAAGTAAAAGTATGATTGATAGGTATTTTATAGCAACTATCTAACATTATTGTTATTAGCATCATTAATTACAACTAAATATAGAAGAATGGATCAAGTCGAACATTCCATGTATTGAAGTATGATTACAACATATAAGAATCTAGAAATCCGGCGACAAAGAACATAAGCGTGCCTATTTTTTTTTTCATAGTGATACATAAGCAATATCCTTCATTTTTTCATAGCGTTCGAAGGAGAGTGATGGTTCTATGCACATTCCTTCTATAGTAGTAGTGCATGACATTATTGTGAAGGTTAAACCTTGACATTCAGTGTTTCCAATGTCAATGGTAGATCTTGTTAAGGTCATTCCTTGAGATTTATGTATAGTCAATTCCCAATCCATCTTAAGGGGGATTTGTTTCTTATTACTCCGTTGTATTGGTGGAATTGGTACATGGTTTGGTTGGGTTTGGTCCCATGGAGAGCCAATGTATTTATCGAAAACCACAACAACATATGCTGAAAAATTCGGAGGGTTACTTCCTGGTGCATATACAATTTGCATGACAACTCCAAGAGCATTGTTGTCTAATCCTACATGGACCCATAAATTGCAGGATAACATAACTTGTTGGCCTATACATAGAAAGAAATGTTTTTCTAGTTGGTCATCATCCTTTTGGTGTGCTTCTGAAGCTCTAAGTATTGCGACACTTCATGCAATTGGCATATTCAAGGATTGGAGCATGGCCTTGTTATGGTTGTCCACGAGATTGTTTGTTGCAAAGAGGATGATTGAAGTCAAACATGTGACACTCTTCAATGGATAAGACTCTGTCAATCCTAGACTGAAGGAGGTTCCAATCATCGATTGTTGGTGTAGCACTGTGAATGTTGGTCAACAATTGTTAGAAATGGGACTGGGTGCTCAAAATGCCCTGTTGCCGAAAGATTGTTTCCAAATTGATTACAGTGGTAAAGGTTGTCCATAAACTCCTCCCTGCAGTTGGTCTTGCATAAAGAGGTTTGTCAATTACTGGAGACAGTTGACCCAAGTCTCCTACAGGAATTATTGAGTGATCATCGAATGAGAATTGGTTTCTTTCTGGAAATGTCTCACACAAATGACTCTCAATTTGCACAGAAAGTCTAGATCCTATGAAGCTCATCTCATCAATTATAATGTATTGAATATGTTTCAACTCTTCTTGGAACATTGTAAGGAACTGGCCATGTAAAGGCTTCATGTCCATGATAGGAATCCTAAGTCCTGCATGTATAGCGGTTGCATATATGTTAAATGTTGCAACTCTAGTAGGGGCAAGAAGTAGTATTGGGCTATGGCCAGAGGTTTCTTGAGAATATAATGATTCTTTGATGCATCTTATAAGGTAGGATTTCCATGTGCCTGCAGTGCCTTGGTTGATCATCTTCAATGGTTCTTTTGGTTCTTTTGCTTGTAAGTGTTGTAGGATAATGTCGAATGCATGTTGTTGATTTGTAGACAATGTATTCCTAGAAGGACTTAGGGGATTGATTTCTTGTATGACTTCCCCATTCCTTCGGGTGTAGTTGATGAAGTTTGCTACAGTGTCCAATGTATCTTTTGATACTTCAAGTTGATCCCATGGGTGGGAAGTGTCAATCCCTCAGAGTCCCAACATATCAAAAGAAGTGAATTTGATATTCCCGGCAGGGGTCGAGCTTGATAAAGCTTGCCATTCATTCATCTCCATGTTTGGTTGTATGTTAATATGCTTATCCTCATCTTCAGATGCTTGTTCAATGGGAGTGAGCACATGGATGTGATCAATATTCCATGCATGGTAGTCATTTTTTATGCTCTCCCAATTAGCCAAAATGTCTTGTTTTGAAAGGCCTATGTCTTCAGAGAAGGAATGAAAGGGTTTTTATAGAAGTAGCTCACTCCAACAAAACTCAACAAAGGTATTGGAATCTTTGTTTGGTATTGTAGTAAAAA
>CBVK0103063858.1:0-17158 GCA_900067695.1 Picea abies | reverse complement strand
TTCCCTGGATGTTGCATATACTTGTTGTCATAGAGTAGTACCAAATCATCGACTTGAAATTTCTTTGATTTAATGTGGTGATCGTGCCGGGCCTTCTCTCTTGATTTTTTCACTTGCTAATGGAACCCTACAATAAACTAGTCCTCCTCAAGTTGAATTAACTGTGCCAATCTCTCCTTTATCATGCCAATATCAGAGAGATCAATGATTGTTGCAATGCGTAGGCTAGGTAGAATGAACTCCATTAGCATCACTACTTCATGTCCATAGAACAACCGGAATGATGTCTATCCTAACAACTTCTTAATTGTAGTTTTGTAAGTCCATAACACTGCATGGACTCATAAGTCCCAATCATATCTCCCTACATTGCAGATATTTGTCAACGCATTCTCCAAGATCTTATTAAAAGCTTCCACTGTGCCATTTGCCTGAGGGTGATATGGTGTACTCTTTTTATGAGGAATCTAAAACTCCTCAATCAGTGCAGAAATTGTTCTATTCAGAAAGTGTGTACCTTGATCACTAAGTAACATGTGCGGACATCCAACCCTCGTGACTACATTCTCAAATAGAAATCATGCAATAGTATTTGCAGTACAATCGGTAACTAGTGTTGTTTCCACCCACCTTGTCAAGTATTTTGTCGTAGTGATGATGTATCATGCCCCTGATCTCCTTGCTTGTGGATTGATCGGTCCTATAAATAAATGGCCCACTTATCAAATGCTTGCAGCGTAACTTGTGGATTTAACAACATTTCATCTCTCCTAGATGGTTGTCCCACTCTTTGACATATGTCACAGGAATGACAATACTCCTTCACATCGTTTTGCAGTGTAGGCCACCAAATCCCTACGCATAAAATATTTTGTGTTGTTTCTTTGCCTGTGTAATGTCCTCCAGCAATTCCAGTGTGCACTTCCTCTAATATAATCAACCTTTCATGTTCTAGTACACAATGCCTCAATATTCCATATGATCCTAACTTATACAAGTTCCCTACAATCAACTGATAATTTGTTGCTTTCACCACCAATTACTTCTTCTGCAAAACTGTCATTTTAGAGGGGGGCATACCTATACTTAGAAACTCCACAATGTCTGTGAAGTAATCATCCACCATATTTACTACAAATAACTGCGCATCTGGGAAATTATCATCTAAATTACCTGCATCCTCTCCTGTCAATATACGTGAGAGATGATCTGGTCCTACATTCAACTTTCCTTGTTTTACTATGACCTCAAAGTCATATTCCTGAAATAATAAAATCCAAATGCATATTCTTCCTCCTAAAACGGGCTTATTGACTAAGTACTTTAATGAAGAATGGTCTACATATATCTTGAAGTGGGACCCCAATAAATAGTGCTTGAACTTCTATAGCGCATAGACCATTGCTAATCCTTCTCGTTCTGTAGTGGTATAGTTATTTTCAGTTGTAGATAGTTTCCTACTTGCAAACACAATTGGATGATCCATGTCCCCTTCCCTGAGTTGTGACCGTACTGCACCCAACGCAATGGATGGTGCATCTACATGTACATGGAACTCCTTGTTCCACTCCGAAAATATCAAAATGGGTGTGGTTACCAGTTTCTGTTTCAAAGTGTCTAGCCCCTTCTGGAAGTCCTCAGTCCATTGAAACGTGGTTTCCTTCTTCAATAGATTTTACATGGGTGTTGTAATCTACACATATCCTTTGATAAATTTCATGTAATAACTTGTATGATCCAAATTTTCCCTTATTTGTATGACTAATGTCGAAGGTTCCAAGCCCAGAATTACTACGATCTTGGCTAGATCAACCAATAGTCCTTATTTACATACTACATGTCCTAGTAGAATCCCAAATGGTGCGCAAAATATACACTTCTTTAAGTTCGGTGAAATCTGACACTATCCGCATCAATCTAACATGAGCCGAAGAAATTTGATATGATCTTGTAGTAAATTAAACACTGTCCAATCATCTAAGTAAACTTCCATAAATTTATGGATGAATTCCTTGAATGTTGCTACTATTACTCTAGAAAACACCACAGGAGCATTCTTTAATCCAAATGGCATCATCGTATACTGATAACTGCCCCACTCCATTGCAAAAGTGGTTTTGTGTCTATCTTCTTGCACAATTCTTCTCGGATGGTATCCAAAGAATCCATTTGTAAACAAATAAGTTTATTGACCTCCTATGTTCTCTAGTACCCCATCTATGAATGGTGTTGGGAATGGATAATGTAAGCATGCATCATTTAGTTTCCTCATATCCATGTAGATCCTAATTCCTCATGTCGTCTTGTCCTGCATTACCATTGAGCTAATCCACTCGGATTATTCTACTGGTTCAATGTTTCCTGCATCTAGCATCCTATCTATTTCAGCCTGGACCTTCTCCTTGTACCTCGGGTTTAACCTGTAAGGTCTCTATCGTATTGGCTTAGCTCCAATTTTTAATGGAATCTTCATCTCACCTAAGTCACCTGTTATCCCCTTCATCTATGAGAATGTGGTTGGAAATAAATCCTGATATTCATGCAATAAGTTTGCAACCTTCTCAATTGTCTCATCATTTCAATAATCTCCTACCTGCACAAACTTAGGATTCTTTGTTGTCCCAATGTTGACCTTCTTCATCTTGATAGGTTGTGTATACATGGTGGAAGAAAGCAATGGTCCTTCTACTATGCATGTTCCTTCTGTCTCAGGTATTTGTACATTCATGGGGTCGTCGTCCTCATATTCTTCCTCCATCACATTACAACATTCTAATATATTTTGGACCGTTATCTTGGCTTTATGTGCACTAGACATGGTTACTACTTCCATCGTCTCCACCTCCGAGAAGATCTTTGTGAAAATTGCTTGTAGTGTTGCATGTATGGAAGGAGATTTGTGTTGAAATGTGAACATGATTTTGAATCTTTGGACTAATTCTTCCCAGCTTGTTGTCTCCCTACTCATATCCAATTCTAAATACCAATTCTTTGGGATGGTGTCCAACGTGTGTATGAATCTGTGTGTCCACTTTATTTTCGGTACTAAGCGCCATAAGGCCCTACAACTTTCCATGTGATCCACCGGGTCACTCTCTCCTGTGTATTTATGTGCATTTTCTTCTTCCTCATGGCCAAAGCGTATATGCATTAGTGTATTTCATTATGCCCAGTATTTCATTCCCCTTCTGTGCGCAGCCCACCATCTAGTTGGAGTTGCTTTTAATATGACATCCAAAGACAACAACCTCTTTTTTTTGGGTACCTGTAACTAAAATGATTTTATAAATATGCCAATCTCAATTATTCCATATTACCTAGGTGGATCACATAGCTATGTTCCAATCAAATGCAAAGATCAGTCTATCTGCACACATCGTCTAGTTGACACTTCATGCATCCTTTGTTGCCAATTCTATAGACCAACTTCTGAATTCGATGTGCATGAAATGATACTTCTCCAACTCAGTGCACCATTCATTGTCATATTGACATAATCCCCCACACATGTAGTCATATTGTATAAGTTGCTAATGTCCTTCCCTCTTGTTGGCTCTCTGTATCGGTTTCCTTCTTATGGGTCTAAAGGTGTAGTAACTTTCAAATCCCCAACCTCGAATATCATCTCCCTCCTTTTCAAGTTAATAATTTTCTGGTTATCGAACGCCCATTCCAATCCCATCAGTGTTGGATATGGTTGACTATTATCTACTATCTCAATAACTTCAGAGTCTGTCATGTTGTGCACCCCTTATATGTTCACATGTACTCCTGTCAATCGACCAATCAAGACTATCTTATGTTGATTTGTGAGCCAAAACTGAACAGGGGACCATACTAGCTCAAGTTCGCCCATCATCTCCCATGTCTACTTAGATAGCATATTCACATCAGACCTTAAGTATAAAATAACATTATCCACATTGTACTCTCCAATATGTGCATTGAACATAAATTATTCGTTGGTTCTCTTCCTGTGCAACACATGGTTTACCATTCTTTGTGCGACAAGGGTGTCCATTCCCTTTGCGCAGTGATCAATCATGTTATATAACATACTTAGCGCAATTCTATCTTTCATTAGTTCTACACAACTCTTTAAGAAATATGTTAGTGTACTTACATGTGCACTTGACTTCTCTGGTACAATTTGATCTTCTATATGAGGCAGTGATGATGTTGATGCTCCCCCATTTGGTCCAAGTATTTTCTTTCTTGCGCTATGATATGTCTCTTTCTCTTGATGTGGATAGAATGTTGTTATAGGCCCTGTTGACTTCCTTACCCACTGCTCTATCTAGTTTCCTGGAGTTTCTGTATTAGCGCCTATTCTATCTCCTCCATGCGTAATGATTGCAAATTTTGGTTCTTCATTGTGTCTTTCGGCTGATATCATCTGCACATTCTGATTCAAATTCTAATTTGGGTTTCCTATGGCCTGCCATTTCGCAACTAGTTGGGGAAATTCCTCTGTCAAGTGATCTAATCCTATGCAATATGTGAACGTTGTACACAGATTCTGGCAATCACGAGCCAAGTGTCTAGGTTGATTACAGTTATATCATATAATTGGTTTGCGTCCTCCTCTACCAAAATTCCCTCTACCTCGGCCTCTAGCAAAGTTTCCTCTATTCCCTTGATTGAAACATCTTGACTTTTATACTATACAGCACCTCCCTTTGTAGAGGTGTTCTCTTCTTGGACCTGGTACATATTCTATGTGTGCTCCCTTAGTAGTTTGAATGTGCGACAGTCCTTCTCTTCATGTCCTACCAACTTGAAAAAATTGCAAAACAAGTTCTTTGGTGTACTCTGATACTTCTATAGCAATGGACACTCAATGGGGTGATGGCCCCATTTCTTACATATCTCGCAGTATCCCCCCTGGTAGTGGATTCGGTGCTCCAGCTACTAATATTGCACGAATGTTGGGCATGGCCCTCCAACCTGCATTTGGTACACCAAACTTGTTCTCGTTTCTCCCTTCCTTTGGTAATTTCAGCCAACTAAATTGTTAATGCAACTAAGTGCATCTGAAATTGTGCCATTCCTCCAATATCTCTTGTTGGAGATGCCTCTAATTTCATTGCAATCTCCAGCGCCTCGGGCTACGACGTAACCTTCTATTGAATCAGGGGCCTTCGAATGTGTGGTAGAAGTTCAGCAGT
Organism: Picea abies; assembly: GCA_900067695.1. Lineage (NCBI taxonomy): Eukaryota > Viridiplantae > Streptophyta > Pinopsida > Pinales > Pinaceae > Picea > Picea abies. Next base: position 11,990 of record CBVK0103063858.1, on the reverse strand, counting down.
AAACCACTCTTGATGTTGTTGATATGGAATTTGGAAATTCAATCTCCTCATCACATCCTTAAAGCTCTGATCGAAATCCCATAAGGACTATGTTTGTACCTATTTGATCTATTTTAGCTCAATGATGTAATGCAACTCTGACTATGGCTTTTTGAACTCTTTTAATAGCTCTTGCTTTATCTCTACCAAGGTCATGTCCTATCCTATAGGTGTAATACTTTGTAACTTCATATACCATACCAGCGCATGGCCTCTAAATGTTGTTGCTAACTGCGCAATTTTTACAGCGTCGTCATGTATGTTTTTAGCGGCCAAACTGTTTCGCACACAAACAAGTGTTTTTATGGATCCTCTGATCTTACTCCCTTGAATTTAGGAATTCTAAGATTATTATCTACTCCCGACATGTCGGCTTATGTAGTCCCTCCTCTTAGTGATTTTGGTGGACTATGATTCTAACTTTGACTCTGCACACTACTCCCACTATTCTGGTTGCTACTACTCTATACTCCTTGAATAACTATGATGGATTTTGACAAGTCTTCAAATGTTATCTCTGATTGTGGTAACTCACATGGGGTTGTGGATTCAAAACAGGATCATGTTTGAGTAGGACTTACTGGATATTCTATTACTAGACTAGACTGGAACCCCTCGTCTTCTCCACCTATATATGGTATCTCTATAATTCAGACCAATGTGCAAGGTTCTCTTTATTTTGGCTCACTATTCTACTCTTCTCTCCCAGACCCAGTCTTTTGCCTCTTTTACCTCCTTTCTCTGTGCAACTCTCCAAAATCGTACTCTTCCTCTGGTATGTTGTCTTCTGGCATCTTCAGTCCCTTCCTTCCTTGTTCATTGCTTCCTTCTCTCAAATGATCCCCTTGTCATCCTCTGACTCCCCATATGTGCGCAAATCCCTTTTAGCTATCAGAATTCATTATCATCACGTGTTTTTCACATAACAATGTTTTTATCCATGTATTCAATGGTTTCAACAAAATCCCACGTAGATCTTTGAAAAAAATTATTTTTGCAACACTGTATGATTGAATGCAATCTACTACAAATTCTATAACATAACCCCCTAGTACACTATCTAACCAAAAATAAATTGCTCGAGTAGTTGGGTTACTTATCAAATTTTGTTGTCTTACTAATTCAGGAGTCCAATTCTTCGGCGTTGCTGCACTAAACCTTCCCATTTTTTCTACTAACCTCTCTAGCCACTCGGTCAGAAATTTTGGAAATTTTCCAAAGAAAATTTCATGCGGATCCATAACACATACCTTTGCATCCATTGCTTGTCATTCATCTAAGGGTTCATGTTCTCTTTCCATGCAAATTCACGTTCTTTTCATTCTAACCAGTCTATGATCTCCTTCTTAGTCGGCCTCCAAAACATCCCCTTAATCGGAATGTCCCGGTCCCGATAACGAAACCATTTGTTGGCTTAACTTATCTGTGCACAGTTGTAAGACCCAAGGTTCAATTTAACTATGACCAACAAACCCACAAGACACTGGCCCTTTCAGCATCACCTGTTTGTGTAGATCAAGTCTCACCCGAGGTATCTATTAGGACTGCAAGAACTAGGCTTCTACAGTAGTAGGGGAAATGGAGGTGGATACTCGAGTCATTGTTCCTTCTTTTGGTTTATGTATGTTCTCGATTATTACAGAGATTATCACAATCATTCATGAATATTGCACCATAATCAATCCACAAACTAAGTATAGTCTACGAAGTATAGAAACATCCTTCATAAACACACATTGACAAGTAAATAACAAAAGACAGCATATTATCTCTACACTCTCTCTTTATTCATATTTCATCTTAGCAACTGACTATTTCATTCACGACTTATACATAATATTCAACCTCACCGCTCTGTCCCCCTCAATCTCCCAACCTGTTACATATTTATACCCAAAATCTAGGGCTTAAATCCCTATTCTATCCCAAAAATAGCCCATTACATTGCATGGCATGAAAATATTCACTTAACTGGTTGTTTGTTTTCTTCTACTTTTCACTCTTGTTGTTCTCATATTTATGGAAAGGCGCACTATCATCCTTTGTGCTTTATCCTCTCGCTCGATTGATTTATTGTTTTGTCTATGTGTTGTTTTCCTCCTGCATGTTTATGTTCTTTTGCGCACTTTCTTACTTCTGCATGCTTATGTTCTTCTACTCACTTTCTTCCTTTTGCACGCTTTCTATATTCTGTTCCTTTTCTTCCTTCTGCACATTTTATTTATACTTAGGTTTTTCTCCTAAATTGCATCCAAAAACTGCATGTCCAATAGTATGCAAAAATGGACAGCATTATTCTTGACACTAACTTTTCTAGATGCCATTTTGACCCTAATGTCTATATGAAGAAAGTAGGAAGCCATATCATAATACTTGTTCTTTATGTTGATGACCTTATCATCATTGATAGTGATCCTAAACTTTTAACCCATGTGAAATCCATCCTTAAAAAGATATTTGACATGACAGACTTAGGCTATTTGCATTATTTCCTTGGCCTCCAAGTATTGCAAACCAAGGAAGGAATCTTTTTTCCCTAGTCTAAGTATGCTTGTGACCTTCTTCATTGCTTTCACGTGGACAATTCTAAACTAACCCCTTCTCCCTTCCATTATGGAGTAAAACTTGTTGCCACTTTGTACCGTCAATTAGTTGGTAGACTCTTATATTTGACCCATGCGCGACCTGATATTTCCTTTTTTGTTTGTCTTGTTTCCTGGTATATGCAAACACCCCATGAAATCCATTGGAAAGCCTCTAAAAGGATACTTCAGTATGTCTAGGGTACAATTCAATTCGAGATATATTACATTTCATGGGGGACTCCTTTGTTGGTTGGTTTCACTGATTCAGATTGGGTCGGTGACCCTGATGATTTAAAGTCTACTACATGTTTTGTTTTCAGCCTTGGTTTTGGATGTGTCACTTGGGCTTGTAAGAAACAATAGGATGTTTCTCTTTCTATGGTGGAAGAAGAGGACTAAGCAGCGATTAATGCAAGTCAAGAAGCCTTGTAGCTTTGATAGATCCTTTTAGAGTTTGGATTCTAGCAGCAGCATCCGACCACCCTCTGGTACAACAATTAGAGTGTGATCAAGATCGCCAAAGAACTAGTTCAACATCAGCACAACAAACACATCAATATACACATGCACTTCATTAGAAAGCTCATTCATTATCGATTTATTGAAGTGCTCTTCTGCCCTATGGAATAACAAGTTGCGGACATTTTCACAAAGTCTCTTACATAAGTGAAGTTTTCCAAACTTTGATCTCTTACATAAGTGAAGTTTTCCAAACTTTGATCTATGTTAGGAGTTCAAGAAGTTGTCATTAAGTGGGGATAGGCTCTAATGCCTCTTTCCTTCTTTTATTGTGTTGGCTTTGTAAATCCTTCAATCCTATCCCAAGTTGTTCTTAAGGGGGGATGTTAGGATATTTAGACACTTAGGAGTTAGTTAAGATCAACTTGTTCTAGTGTATCATCAGGTTAAAGTGTGTTTCTTAATGTGTTTCTTTAGTATGCATTAGTATGCATTTGTAAATCGGTGGTCACGATATATTCTCGACATAGAGTGATACGATGACTAATATTATCCTCTATCTTAACAGCTACATTGATCTGTGTCTTAAAACCATATTGGTCCACGATATCTATTTAAATATCATGGAGGCTCATTTGTTGATGATCGATTGTGACAAAATCTCTTGTAAAACTTTTCTTTTGCATTAATAAATTACCTCAAGTGGCCACATTAGCGAGGGTCATGGATGTTTCCCCACAGGGTTTTAACATGAAAAACATCAAAGTGTTGATATTTGATCTGGTTGTGTGGGTGGTTATTGAAGGTGTTCATCCTTTATTGGAATACCTACATTGTCGAACAATTTATATTGGTTTGGGTATAGGAATTTTACTTTCAACTCTGTTTCCAAGCTATCCTCAACTTGTTATTTTCAATTGGAAGTTTATGTAATAATATTTTTTGAACTATTTCCAGATTAGTATCTTGCATTTACTTTAATCAGTTCCCTCTTAAATTTGTTCAAATAGGCTAGATATGATATGAGGTGGTAACCTACATTTTCAAATGTAGACTCTTCTTAGTTAGTTGTTAGTTACAATAGAGTTAATGTAACTATGAGCACAATTGATCCGGAATGGATCATTATATAATTTATCATCTATCTTGATGCTTTTTAGGTGGAAATTGGAGGAATGGGCTTACAAGGCCCATTTTAGTGGTAGGTCCCAATTTGGAAAATTGGGGTCTAGAACCTTCTAGATCCATTTTTGAGTCATCAAATGGCACTTTTTGGGGCCAAAAAATTGTTAGCATAGCTTTTAACCCCTTGATGTTTTTCTACACACCGAGAGCTTTCCAATTGTGTGAAAATCGCCTCAATCTGGAGTTCATATGTGGAAGTTATGCCTCTCACAAGTTGACCTACCCCGTTGACCACCATGGTACCCAATGGATGCCACGTCGACTCCAATTACACATGTGGGGATAGTTACATGTGGACTTTCAAGAATACTCTAGAAGGTCCAAAATCTAACGCTAGTTGAGGGTTGAGGCAAGCAAAAACCCTAACCCTAGATGACTATTAGACTATGTTAAATATTGGGCCACTAGGAGGATATGGGGTTCCATTCTTTTAGAATTGTACTTTTTCTATAGTTGAGAAAAGCATCTAGGAGTGGGACTTGATAGAATAACATAGGAGGAGGAAGATTCTATAGTAGTAGGATTGGAGATAATAACATGGGAGGAGACGGGGTTCCATTCTTTTAGAATTGTACATGTTATATAGTTGAGCAAAGAATATAGGAGTGGGATTTGAGATAATAACATAGGAGGAAGAATATTTTATAGTAGCCATTTAGGCCATAGTGCTAAAGTAAACTCCACAGTGAGTTCCCCTTTCTTTGTATTTGCATTTGTATAACTGAAGAAAAGAGAGCAGAGCATAGGCCTCACCTTCTAGCTGGATCTTCTCCCATATCGATTTTCCTTGGATAAATCTTGTGTTCATTTGTTTGGATAATGTGTTCATTTGTGTGTTCTTTCATTTTTTGTATTTTAGTTATTTTCATAAATTTGATCATTAAGCTAATAATAATAAATCTAAGATCTAAGGGAAAAATTGAATAATAAAATATTTCATAATATTGCAAGATTTGTTGTGACAAATTGTTCTATTGGAATATCCACGATAGTTTACATATTAACAATTAAATAATTCCTTGTTACTAATTGCATTTATTTGTATTGTCTTATATATGCATTGTCTTCTTTAATTAGTTTAGATGCCAAAAATTTCATTAGAATATTAGTTAAATTGAATTTCCATTTATTTCATTTTAAAATCCTAAATAGTGACAAGGCGACAACTATAAAATCCCAATTAGTAATGGCTATCGGGCCAAAATCTGAATGGGTTTGCCTACACCAAATGGGGAAGATTTTAATTGGGCCTCTCTTCTAGGGATAACCCCTGGTGTTGATGCTAAGCATTTCACCCCATCAACAGAATTTGCACTAGAAGGGTAGCCTATTGAAAATTTCCCCTAAGAAGATATGATTTTACATTTATTTCTACCTTTATCTTTATAACTTTGCTTCAAAACGCCATATGGAAATTTGATATAACATTGAGCTTGCAAGGGCCTTTGAATGAACTCCCAAGAAAGGAAGTTCAATGTTTGTTGAGGTTTGATGGTAAAGGAAACATTACAACACTTGAGCATATTAGAAAATATGAATATGTATTATGCATGCTCAATACTATTCATAAAGATGTGGTGTGTAGGTCGTTTCCTTTTAATTTTGAAGGTATGGTTTTGAAATGGTATAATTTTATGCCCATTTGTATAATTCATAATTTCTATAAGTTTAAAAGTATTTTCATAAATGCTTATGAAAAAGATTATAATATGTTTGAAATGTGTCAAAAACTTGATGAAATGCAAGGGGAAGCTAGAAAATCTATTCGGGACTTTAACACACATTTCTGGTGAGCTTATTACTACCTCCACAATAACCATAAGATTTCAACTAAAGTTGTTTACCATTGGTATGTTCTCTTCCCCAAACTATGGTTATGTTCAATTTGCAAAAAGGAATGAGAGATTTAAACGAAGCTTGCGAGGAAGCACAAAGTCTTGAGAAAGATCTAAAAAGGTATCCCTTAAAACTTTTTCCTTCTTCGCTTTGAATAATGCAAAGTATGTTGAAAATAAATCAAAGGATTAAAAAATCACTAAGATGGAAAATCAAGTTAAGGTTTTGTATAACGAAGTTGTTTCCTTGCAAGAGGAATAAAACAAGCAAAAGTGTTGAGAAATGTAGCTCAAGTAGGAACTTCTTGCACATGTTTTAGTGTGAACATGTAGGAAGTGGTTTGAACAACATTTCTTTGGTAACCACCTTGGAAAGTGGTTACTAATTCCATCTTGTAATTTCACTTGAAAAATAAAAGAAAAAAGTGTGTTTCTTAATGTGTTTCTTTAGTATGCATTAGTATGCATTTGTAAATCGGTGGTCACGATATATTCTCGACATAGAGTGATACGATGACTAATATTATCCTCTATCTTAACAGCTACATTGATCTGTGTCTTAAAACCATATTGGTCCACGATATCTATTTAAATATCATGGAGGCTCATTTGTTGATGATCGATTGTGACAAAATCTCTTGTAAAACTTTTCTTTTGCATTAATAAATTACCTCAAGTGGCCACATTAGCGAGGGTCATGGATGTTTCCCCACAGGGTTTTAACATGAAAAACATCAAAGTGTTGATATTTGATCTGGTTGTGTGGGTGGTTATTGAAGGTGTTCATCCTTTATTGGAATACCTACATTGTCGAACAATTTATATTGGTTTGGGTATAGGAATTTTACTTTCAACTCTGTTTCCAAGCTATCCTCAACTTGTTATTTTCAATTGGAAGTTTATGTAATAATATTTTTTGAACTATTTCCAGATTAGTATCTTGCATTTACTTTAATCAGTTCCCTCTTAAATTTGTTCAAATAGGCTAGATATGATATGAGGTGGTAACCTACATTTTCAAATGTAGACTCTTCTTAGTTAGTTGTTAGTTACAATAGAGTTAATGTAACTATGAGCACAATTGATCCGGAATGGATCATTATATAATTTATCATCTATCTTGATGCTTTTTAGGTGGAAATTGGAGGAATGGGCTTACAAGGCCCATTTTAGTGGTAGGTCCCAATTTGGAAAATTGGGGTCTAGAACCTTCTAGATCCATTTTTGAGTCATCAAATGGCACTTTTTGGGGCCAAAAAATTGTTAGCATAGCTTTTAACCCCTTGATGTTTTTCTACACACCGAGAGCTTTCCAATTGTGTGAAAATCGCCTCAATCTGGAGTTCATATGTGGAAGTTATGCCTCTCACAAGTTGACCTACCCCGTTGACCACCATGGTACCCAATGGATGCCACGTCGACTCCAATTACACATGTGGGGATAGTTACATGTGGACTTTCAAGAATACTCTAGAAGGTCCAAAATCTAACGCTAGTTGAGGGTTGAGGCAAGCAAAAACCCTAACCCTAGATGACTATTAGACTATGTTAAATATTGGGCCACTAGGAGGATATGGGGTTCCATTCTTTTAGAATTGTACTTTTTCTATAGTTGAGAAAAGCATCTAGGAGTGGGACTTGATAGAATAACATAGGAGGAGGAAGATTCTATAGTAGTAGGATTGGAGATAATAACATGGGAGGAGACGGGGTTCCATTCTTTTAGAATTGTACATGTTATATAGTTGAGCAAAGAATATAGGAGTGGGATTTGAGATAATAACATAGGAGGAAGAATATTTTATAGTAGCCATTTAGGCCATAGTGCTAAAGTAAACTCCACAGTGAGTTCCCCTTTCTTTGTATTTGCATTTGTATAACTGAAGAAAAGAGAGCAGAGCATAGGCCTCACCTTCTAGCTGGATCTTCTCCCATATCGATTTTCCTTGGATAAATCTTGTGTTCATTTGTTTGGATAATGTGTTCATTTGTGTGTTCTTTCATTTTTTGTATTTTAGTTATTTTCATAAATTTGATCATTAAGCTAATAATAATAAATCTAAGATCTAAGGGAAAAATTGAATAATAAAATATTTCATAATATTGCAAGATTTGTTGTGACAAATTGTTCTATTGGAATATCCACGATAGTTTACATATTAACAATTAAATAATTCCTTGTTACTAATTGCATTTATTTGTATTGTCTTATATATGCATTGTCTTCTTTAATTAGTTTAGATGCCAAAAATTTCATTAGAATATTAGTTAAATTGAATTTCCATTTATTTCATTTTAAAATCCTAAATAGTGACAAGGCGACAACTATAAAATCCCAATTAGTAATGGCTATCGGGCCAAAATCTGAATGGGTTTGCCTACACCAAATGGGGAAGATTTTAATTGGGCCTCTCTTCTAGGGATAACCCCTGGTGTTGATGCTAAGCATTTCACCCCATCAACAGAATTTGCACTAGAAGGGTAGCCTATTGAAAATTTCCCCTAAGAAGATATGATTTTACATTTATTTCTACCTTTATCTTTATAACTTTGCTTCAAAACGCCATATGGAAATTTGATATAACATTGAGCTTGCAAGGGCCTTTGAATGAACTCCCAAGAAAGGAAGTTCAATGTTTGTTGAGGTTTGATGGTAAAGGAAACATTACAACACTTGAGCATATTAGAAAATATGAATATGTATTATGCATGCTCAATACTATTCATAAAGATGTGGTGTGTAGGTCGTTTCCTTTTAATTTTGAAGGTATGGTTTTGAAATGGTATAATTTTATGCCCATTTGTATAATTCATAATTTCTATAAGTTTAAAAGTATTTTCATAAATGCTTATGAAAAAGATTATAATATGTTTGAAATGTGTCAAAAACTTGATGAAATGCAAGGGGAAGCTAGAAAATCTATTCGGGACTTTAACACACATTTCTGGTGAGCTTATTACTACCTCCACAATAACCATAAGATTTCAACTAAAGTTGTTTACCATTGGTATGTTCTCTTCCCCAAACTATGGTTATGTTCAATTTGCAAAAAGGAATGAGAGATTTAAACGAAGCTTGCGAGGAAGCACAAAGTCTTGAGAAAGATCTAAAAAGGTATCCCTTAAAACTTTTTCCTTCTTCGCTTTGAATAATGCAAAGTATGTTGAAAATAAATCAAAGGATTAAAAAATCACTAAGATGGAAAATCAAGTTAAGGTTTTGTATAACGAAGTTGTTTCCTTGCAAGAGGAATAAAACAAGCAAAAGTGTTGAGAAATGTAGCTCAAGTAGGAACTTCTTGCACATGTTTTAGTGTGAACATGTAGGAAGTGGTTTGAACAACATTTCTTTGGTAACCACCTTGGAAAGTGGTTACTAATTCCATCTTGTAATTTCACTTGAAAAATAAAAGAAAGTGAAAGTATTATATTTTGACGTTAACTTAGTATTACATATATAAATGAAATGTTCTAGGAGTTATAGAACATTAGTGACTTAGATTATGATTTAATCTTAATTATACATCTCAAGATTGAGATAGGTACTAGCTAGGATTGAGGATTAGTTATTTCCCTCAAATCATAAATAGGACAAGATAGGAGAGGTCAGCCTTATACATATGAGAAGAGAGCAAGAGAGATGAAGGAAGGAAGAGTGCATTCAAGAAGAAGGGTGGATTGCTAAAGTGACTAGTAGGTCATACATGTCATACCATTGTTGTAGCCACCTTTTTTTATGCACAGGTTGTACACCTTTAGATTTGACCAAACACTATATTGTTGTAGTGTGATTCAGTTTGAAGAGGAGAGAAAGATCGGTTTGTTGTCCAAGGAAGGTAGAAACAAAGTAGGCCATACTATTGTAGTTGTACCCTCTTTTACATAGGACATACACTGTTGTTTAAGGCAATTTTATTGATCATATAGTTGTTGGTTCAAGCAGGCTACATAGGTCACCTTGTAAGCTTTGATCAAAGGAATAAAAAGCTTATTAGAAGGAGAAATCCTATGTATATATTTTATTTCTTCCCTTGTTTATTTTCAGCGACTGTGTGATTGATGCAATATTCAGGAATTTAATTTTCTATTGTTAAATAAAATTTGTTTTGAGTTATTTAAGTAGAGAACTTGTTGGTTCAAGAAGGATACGGAGGTCACCCTATAAGCTTATTATAAGGAGAAATCCTATGTATATATTTTATTTCGTCCATTGTTTATTTTTCAGCTATTGTGTGATTGATGCAATATTCAGGAATTTAATTTTCTATTGTTAAATAAAATTTGTTTTGAGTTATTTAATGAGAGAAATTGTTGGTTTAAGCAAGATATGGAGGTCACCTTGTAAGCTTTGATCAAAGGAATGAGAATCTTATTAGGATAAATCCTATGTATATATTTTATTTCTTCCATTGTTCATTTTTCAGCTATTATGTGATTGATGCAATATTCAGGAATTTAATTTTATATGGTTAAATAAATTTGTTTTGAGTTATTTAATGAGAGAACATTAGGATAATTGTCACCTAGGCTTGAAAAAATTTACATGGTATTAGAGCAGATTCTCTAATCGAGATTCTCAAGGATTTATAACGATAAATCAATTGCCATAAAGAAGGACCAATGGTGAGAGAGTTTCAATATTTTTTTTAAGGACGAATTTTCAAATATGAGAGTTTGTGCATTTGATGTTAGAGATGGCCTCAACTAGCCTCAGATTCAAGGACAGATCGGATGACACCTCAAATTTCTTATCATGGAAATTGAGGGTTACACTCTTATTAGAAGAGAATGATCTATGGGATATTGTCAAGGAAGTTGTGCCTTCACCTACAGATCTGCAATAGTTGGAAGCTCACAAGAAGAAGGAAGTGAAGGCCAAGCAGATGATCATGGACGCCATAAAGGATCATTTGATCCCTCACATATCTGAGAAGAAGATGTCAAAGGAAATGTTTTATGCCCTGGAAAGCCTCTACCAAAGTGAGAATATAAACAGAAAGATGATGTTGTGAAACAAAATCATATCCATAGAGATTACTAGATCAGATTCAACTACCAATTACCTTATGAGGTCACACAAATTCAGGATCAACTTACAACAATTAGGGAGAATATTACAAGTTCAAATACAATAAACATGGTAGTGAATGGATTCATAACTTCATGGGAACCATTTTTGAAAGGTATTTATGCTTGCAATAACCTTCCTAATTTTGAAAGGTTGTGGGATGATTTATCCAGGAGGAGGCTTGGTTGGACTCAAATTCCAATAAGAAAGGTGGTAATGAGAACCTAGTCATATTTGGTCAGACGTAAAGGACCTAGCAAGGGTAAAGTGACGAATTAATATCACGGCCAGGAAAGAAGGACTGGGTAAAATAAAGTGCTTCATTTAGCATAAGCACGATCATTATGCATCATAGTGTCTAGATAAATAGAAGGGTAATGGGAAGTAGCAACAGAAACAAGTAGCAACCTATGCAAAAGCTTAGATGAATAAGTTTGTTGTCAAGTTCAAGAATGATTTGTCAATGGTATCTTTCCTTTCTACCAACACCATTCCTAGGAATGAGTGGTATGTGGACAGTGGGGCATGTTGTAACATTTTATAGATTTTAAATTAAAAAAAAAAATTCAAATAATTAGTCTAGTTACATATAATTTTATTTTCTTTTAAACATGGTTTTATTGGTTTTTAATTTGTTTAATTTCATAAATAGTTTAATTTATTTTAATATTTAAGTTTAGTTTTATTTTTGTAGTTTTAATTGTAATTTTAAAATACCTCGAGTTATATTTATATAGTTGGTGATGATGATGATGATTAATGTCCACTAAGACCTAATTGGTCTATCGGACCTTAAGACAGTAAGTGATTACTTGTGAT
>CBVK0103063826.1:0-29895 GCA_900067695.1 Picea abies | reverse complement strand
ATATATATATGGTTTTTTAGTTTGAGAACAGCTCCACGACTTTTGAAACTGTGGACACTGATCGATTTTCTAATTCTATTTTCATGACCATGTGATTCCATGGTAGGCATGAGAGATTGTCCCTAAAGCAAATTTTATATATGTATCGACTTATGCATTATTGTTTAATTTGGTCATTTGTGTCCCTTGTGTTTGGGTGCATAGAATCTAGAGTACCGTGTACTCTTGAGGAATGTGCAAAAATGCCCACCTATGGCACCCTTTTTGAGGATCAAAAATTTCAAAAGAAAGCCCTAAAAATTACTAGTTTCCCAGTCTTTTCTACTTGGTCCGATCAACCCTCCTACACTCTATAAACATTAAACAAACACAAAAAAAAATCACATCGATCATTTTCTAGTGTTGGATCATCACTTTGTTTAATTCGTCTTTGGCTTGGTGCTAGGCAATGGTTTGGTCGCTGAAAATCCATGATAATAGTGGATTTGCTCGATCTTTCATTGCATTCAACACTAAACAGTGAAGGTATATATCATTATTCATGTATGTATTATTAATGATTATTAAATGCTAAAACTTTAAACATTAATATATTTTAATATTGATATATTTGGGGCAAGGTCCCCTATGTCCTACTCCCTGCCAACCCTTAATTTTTTTTTTGGGGTGGGGAGTGGCTCTCTAGACGTACTGGGTAACATAGCTATTAATAATCACTTTGCTAGAATTTTTCATGTTTGCTTTTATTGACCTGTCATACTCCGAACAATTAATATTGTCAGCTGTTCTCATCTTTTTGGTTTCAAAGAAAGAGAAGGAATAATGTTCATCTCTTGTACTTTCGGATTTTCCTTCAAAGAACCTCGGTATCACTTGTAAGTCCCTTGGCCTTTGGTTATCAAGGTTGATTTCTTACTTCAGCTCTTGCTCAAGACAATGATTTGTACAGTGCTAGAGAAAGTTTGTAAGTTGATTCTTCCTCTCATTCTGCAACTTGGAAGAACCCTGGTGTCTCTACCTCAAGGCTTTTTTTTTCCAAGGAAAAAATTTGTATTCTTATAAATTTAACAAAAATACATTGTCAGATGCCTATGGCATTCACCCTTTACATGACATTCTTATGCCTGATCCATCATAACTAAAAAAAAAACTGAAAATTGTTCCTGTTCAGTTACATCAATAGCCTCTTCAAAAAGAACCAAAATGTCATTCAAAAAAGGACATTAATTATCCCTCGGGGTGTATAACAGTTGGTGATGGAGTGTACTGTCTAGGCACTCCGTTATGTGAAGTCACCAGTTCGAAACCCTCAACTAGCCTTGTGTGTAGTGTGAGGGGCTGCGTTAGTATGCATGGGGTTATAGTGGTAGCAGTCAGATAACACGACCACGTGTCACGCAAGTACGTGCCCGACTAGTTGCTGATTTCCCCAGTAAAAAAAAGTACATTAATCATTCATCTAGAGGTCAGTGAAAGACCATTATACGAAAATTGAGATAAAAAATGTAATGACTATAGTTAGGTCCATGGTTCATGATTATATTCTGCAATATCTCCATTCGGGATTTACTGAAAAAATCCAGGTTCCTTGTTCCAGCCCAACTCCAGCTTTTGAGCGCCCATCTTCAACACTGTTCTTGTCCCTGTAAATATGAGACAGAGATGTAGATGAGAGGGATGTCAGTAGATTGAGAACTTCATCATACCAGGGTCGTAATGTAAAATTCCTGAGAACAATTTCTATGCGCATTCATTGGATAACCAACTTTGAGTCTCCAAAAAATTGTAATTGGGTTCCACCAAATTCTTGTGCTAGTTTTAGGACCAGCTTTAAAGCCATCAATTCACAGAAGATGTTAGTTTTTTGACCAATTCCAGCTTTAAAAGAAATATTGTGATTTGAAGATAAGTATAGAATGCCTCTTGAACCTCCCTTAGAAGGGTTCCCCTGTGATGCACCATCAAAAAAAGCCCATGGAATATCCTTATTTATTGCCACTTTACCTTGCATATGAGAGATGGATTTTTCCTGCACCCAAGGCATTTAAAATATTGAGATAAAAAATGTAATGGCTATAGTTAGGTCGATGGTTCATGATTATATTCTGCAATATCTCCATTCTGGATTACCGAAACAATACAGGTTCCTTGTTCCAGCCCAACTCCAGCTTTTGAGTGCCCATCTTCAGCACTGTTCTTGTCCCTGTAAATATGAGACAAAGATGTAGATGAGAAGGATGTCAGTAGATTGAGAACTTCATCATACAAGGGTCGTAATGTAAAATTCCTGAGAACAATTTCTATGTGCATTCATTGGATAACCAACTTTGAGTCTCCAAAAAATTGTAATTGGGTTCCACCAAATTCTTGTGCTAGTTTTAGGACCAGCTTTAAAACCATCAATTCACAGAAGATGTTAGTTTTTTGACCAATTCCAGCTTTAAAAGAAATATTGTGATTTGAAGATAAGTATAGAATGCCTCCTAAACCTCCCTTAGAAGGGTTCCCCTGTGATGCACCATCAAAAAAAGCCCATGGAATATCCTTATTTATTGCCACTTCACCTTGCATTATGCATATGAGAGATGGATTTTTCCTGCACCTGTGGGTAGGCATTTAAAATATTTAAGGATTGGACAGCACATTTGAGGGGAAGTGTCTCTTTGTCTTCAAACAACTTTAGATTTGCAAGCCATACTCCCCAGACTATGTAAAGTGGAAGTGCTCTGATCTGGAAGTCTTCTTTCCTAGAGACTCCCAATCCCTATTAATATTTCCACCTCTTTCCATACCTCCTTGGATTATCGACATTCCAGCATGCGATGAACTATAGTTTCTTCTTCTTGGTGATATTGACAGCACCATCCTCGCCCTATAAAATTCCTCTTCTGAAGAACATCCCATATGGGAGCCTTGTTGTGTAAGCTCGACCACACAAATATCTTATTTTTAGTTGGGCATTTTAATTTCCATATAATTTTCCATCACCAGATCTGCTGGTTTTCTCTTCCTTCTTCTGCTAGTTCTTTATAGTCTATTTTGGGAACATATTCCCCAGTTGGATTCAATGACCAGCAGCTGATTCTCTTCTTCGTTAAGCCTAACATTGCTGCCTAGTAGGAGATCTGTGTATCTTTTTCATTCTTCTGCATACCCTGCCTCCAAACCAATTTCTTCCCATGATAACCACTGTTGGTGCCAAGTAGTGGATCTTGCTCAGTTTGCAACCTGTCTAATATTAATGTAGCCTTTATTCCTTAACTCCTGAATCATCTATCTCAACCTCACGGCTGTGATAGGTTACTGTCAAAAGAATCTGCAAACAAACATGAAACTTGTTCCTCATCTAGTGACAAACTATCAAAGCACACATTTATTTTGTTCTTTTTATCCTATAATTTCACTGTGTGGCAAGAGTGGATGCCTTTGGACTGTTTTCTCTGGATATCACCTCCCTGCTGCACTAGAAGATTAAATTCCTGCCACAGTTTCTCTGGGAGGGTATTTCTTATTTAATAATAAAATACTCATCAACAAGAAGAACCAAGGCAGCATCAAAGACGCCTTGCAATACCTGTTCCATGTCTTTCAATGTAGAGTTATGATTCTAGGCAGCCTGATTTCTGCATCCTTATAAGCAACAATAGCCCCATAAAAAACGTTCTTCCAATCTCATTCAAGTGGTTGTTAAAGTGGGCGAAAATGTTTGAATCTCATCGATATATTTATTGGAGCTTTTTACATTCTGTTGCAGAGTGATATTTCTTTTGCTTTTACAAAACAAAAGCCATGGATTATTGTCTTATTTTTCTACACACATGGAGATTCCTATTACTCTATTGTTTTTCACCATTAGTTCCTAGCTTGGCTGTTGGATGGATCAATTCTCTTTATTAATGCCACTTCCTTCTTCACGATGGATGAGTCTCTAAAAAGAATCTGAGGCCGATCATGGAGTGCATTCAACACTCAAATTTCACACAGGCTCAGTCAGAATGTGGGCGTTGTAGCCATTATTGGAGTTGTAATTTTTTTTGCAGTTATTTCTTTTAACACCACAACAGGTGCTGTAGTAATCAAGTCATATTCCTCAATAATATTAAGATATTTTTGACCTAAACCAGATGGAACCTTTGTGCAAATGCATTATTTGAAATCATTGCACTGAGAAAAATGAGGTGCATTCCACAATGTGGGTGAGATGCATAAAAACAAAATTTAATATTCGTGATACAAAAAAAGAAAATTAAAAAACTACCAATCGTTAATCATGATATACATATATATAAACCAGCGTAGGTCCATTGTAACTATGGATCTATTAAGCATATATATATATATATATATATATATATATATATATATATATATATATATATATATATATATATATTCGTGATACAAAAAAAGAAAATTAAAAAACTACCAATCATTAATCATGATATACATATATATAAAGTTTAAACCAACGTAGGTCCATTGTAACTCCGGATCTATTAAGCATCGAGAGGGATGAAAAAGAAATCAATCAAAGCACAAATCCTCATGATGCTTAATAGATCCATATTAAGCATTGTGAGATTTATGCCTTGATCGATTTCTTTTTCATACCTCTCGATGCTTAATAGATCCAGAGTTAAGATGGATCTATGTTGGTTACTTAAAGGAGACACATAAACTCTAGATCTATGAAGCATATATATATATAAACCAACGTAGGTCCATTGTAACTCCGAATTTATTAAGCATTGAGAGGGATGAAAAACCTGTCAATAAAACCACAAATCCTCATGATGCTTAATATATCCATATTAAGCATTGTGAGATTTGTGCTTTGATTGATTTCTTTTTCATCCCTCTAAGTGCTTAATAGCTCTGGAGTTAAGATGGATCTACGTTGGTTACTTAAAGGAGACACATAACAACAATATTATATCCAAGGGTTATTATCAACAAGAAGTGTTATTGTTGGCAAAAGGGATTCATGAATAAAAGAGGCCATGTATGTAACATAAACATGATGAGCTTTACAAATTCTCTGAGTAAAATATAAACTTGGACTTCTTGATATATAAACTTTCTTTAAAAACAATAACAATCCATTCTTTTGATTGGAATGGGGTCAATTTCTTGGAATGTGTTGCTTTAGATATTCTCAGGTAGAGCCATACAAAATGCATTGAGAATCAAACCTAGGCTATTTGAGGTAAAATCCTACCAATCTGTTGCTAGACCATAACCCAACCAACATCTTGACTGATAGGTGTTATTAAGCAATATATTATATGAAGGCATCACTTTAAAGGAATCTAAAGCTCCTATGATCATTCCAAAAGTGAGCCCATTGCCAAAAACTTCTATCACTATCAAATGGCTTTACATAATTTTCTTAGACCCAATCAAGTGATTTCGTTATCCATCCAACTACAAACGTCAATAGATGCAATAGAAAACTCATCTTTAAAGTGACTTCTCAATCATTTTCTCTTTCAATTCAATTCAATGTCTAAGATGAGGTAGTTGAATTGCACTATTGAATTAAAGCAACATGAAATTGGACGTTGCTCCACTCATATATTTCAATACTCATATGCTTCAAAGAAATGGATGTTTAATGGATAGGTAGGTGACTCTTTCTCTTGGAAACTATGCATGGAAGAATTATTTGATGGCTCAAAGGGTATCCATAATACGAGTATCCACTCCATTCTGTAAGTATCTTTTCATTGCTACCTTGTGTTCATTGTGGATTTTGAGCATCCATTTCCAAGTGCCTGGGGGAATTATGTTTGAGCAAAAAAACAATGATCCCTCAAGTTTCTGGGATGCAAGGGCGCGAAGATGCACATTGGGGATGTGTGGAGACACCCCCAAATTTTGGGGAAATTCATGGGGGATGGGGGCACATCTGGGTCCCTAGCATAGGGGTCTCGTCTCTAAAATTATAAAGAAACAAAAATCCCAACAATAATAATTCATCCCATGTAAATTCATCATTGTGCATTGTAACTAAATTCAAATTTGTAAATGATACAAACACAATTCATCAATCACCATTGTTATTATCATGTTTCACATTGAATCAATGATACATGCACATCAAAATTTCAAATTTATAACTTATAACAAAATGAAATACATTGATTCAGATTCTAAATAGTACTAAGTAGAACTAAATACTAAATAGTAGATATTGAAGTTTGAAATAGTAAATTAAAATTACTCAAAAATAGTAAGGGTGATGAGTCAAAGACTCAATCATTGTCATCTAGAGTCAAAAGTTAAAACTGAAAATTAATAATGGACAATGAAAACTAAAAGTAGCTAAAAGAAATCAACATCAAATGAGCATCAAGGAGTCAATGCCACTAACTAGTTCTCTACATCCATTTGTTATACAAAGGCATTAGTATCATCAATGGGAGTGTCACCATCTGATTCAGAGTCACTCTCATGAGTAACCAATGGCACACCAACCAAACCACGTTATAGCTCATCCGATCCATCTATCTATGCATCCTCCCTTTGGATCCACATCCCATCATGTTGTTGGTCCCCTCATATATTCTGGTGTCTTCCTATGCATGATGTAGGGCACTGTGCACTACAACTAGCTTCTCTGCTCTCCCAAAGGTAAGTCTATTCCTCTTGATAGAGTGGATGAAGCTATATGCGGACCAACTCCTGTCTATTATAGAGGAACTAGCAATCTGAGACAAGAAGCGAATAGCAAGATGTTGGATCTCTAGGGCATACCATCCCCATGCATCCTCCACTAACCAATGGGGGTTATCTTGGCCTAAGTCTCTACAATATTCCTTCACATTAGGATTGTCGAAGGGACCTTTGAGACCTGCAAACTGAATCCACTATCTTCAAAGTGCTCTCCCATCATCTGCATTGTACATCTTTGTAATGGCAGCTCAAAATCCCTTCTTGATCTCTAGATCGTCAATGGGAGGAATTCTACTAGGCCTTTCCATATACCATTTTGGGACCTGGGTTAAGAGCATACACTACCATGTGCAAAGGTGTGTTCATTTGATCCCACCTACACTGAATAATGGGTTGAATTTGGTTCATATAGAACTCTAAGGATGACTCTTTCTCACAAATGGTTTCCTTTACTTGACCCAACATGCTATCAAAAGTCTCATAGATTTCTCCAAGACTAGGAGAATTCACTTGACCCAACATGCTATCAAAAGTCTCATAGATTTCTCCAAGACTAGGAGAATCTATGTTAATGTAGTGAATGACCTCAACTATAGAGCATCAGAATGACACCAAATAACTACAATCTTCCCACCAATCATCATCCAATATCCAAAGCTCAATCTTCTTTCCCTCATTTGTCTTGGATTCTGTCCACCTATTCTAATTCAGAGACACTACTATGGCCTACAATGTTGATTGCATCTCCAACATCCTCTCCAATAAGAGATAATAGCTAGCATATCTAATCTTTGTGAGGAATTCCTTCCTCGAGTGATCCATGTACATCGCTAAGGAGGTGTGGTGGTTGCAAATAAACATCTGCACATCTCTCGTGGCTATCACCAAGGTGGTTACCCACTGAATTTTGCTAATGTCATTTAGTGCATTATTGAGTGCATGCACACAACAAGGGGTCCAAAAAATATGCTTGTATTTACTATGAACTAGTAACCCAACCTATCTACATATTGTTGTTGCATTTGTCACAACCTGCACAACATTGGTAAGCCCGACCTTCTCTATAACATCCCAAAGAAGCTCAAATTGGAAATATGCATCTTTGCACTTTCCAGAACAATCAATAGCTCTAAGAAAGAAAGGCCTTATTACCTCTCCAGGAGGTACCCTACAATTTTCACTTGGATAAACCATTGTAAGCCCAAGGATGCAAGTCAAATCCATGTAAACCATAATGGATGATGTTGTATAATGGACTCCCAAACTTGGTTCGATCATGATCAATCTCCTTAGTCCCCATTTCAATGTCTTTCATCTTGGATGGGATTGGAGGCCTTGGAATGGATCTTGTTAGCACATAAACTTGTCAAAGTCTTGTAAGTTGTGGTTTCTACCTAGGTCTGTAAGTTTTGCCTGTTTTTCCTCCTTTTGCAAACCCGATCGAAAATTTTCCTCTCGGCTTGTAGTTTTCTATTGTTTGTCTTCACCTGTTAGATAGACCTGTTTTTGTGTTTGAATTGTTCCTCCTTGGGCTGCTGAAAGACTTGAAGTCCTCGGCAGACCTCTACATTTTCTCACCAAAGTCTTCCGTCTACTCACCCTAATTACAACCTACTAACTGAAGTTAAACTAAGACCTCACCTGCTTGTGCATACCAGTCTAGTTTCCTGAGTTAAGACGATATTTTCTTGAGACTGCGCCCATTTGACCCTTTTATAACCAACTTGTGACATAAAACTCTGATGGGTATCGGGCTTGCCTTTCCTGCAATCTGAAGGGCGACTTCCGGTGCTAACAGATCTATCATAGACACATGAGTTGTTTGGAGCCATGAGTCTTATGTAGGGGTGATTGCAGTTTGTGGGGCCTAGTCTTATGTAGGGGTGATTGCAGTTTGTGGGGCCTAGTCTGGTCCATGTCATGCACACCTATGTCTTCCCACATGGTGATTTTATATTGAGTCTGTATGAATTTCTTGGCCATGGTGCATTTATCATTCATAGTTCACAACATGGTAGTCTCACAAAGTAATCACCATTGCACGGATTTTGAGGCATTTCACAGATCCCAATACAGTGGGTCCCTAAAGGAAAAAATACAACATGGACTCAAAATGATCGTAAAAATTTTACAAGCAAAACCCATATGGCACTTTTTGGATTGATGAAGTATTAAGGGAGATAAGCCCTCTCAAAGAAAGTTTCCCCCCCCACCTCTTCTAAATGGGACGTTGAGCACATTTCCCAAGTCAAATGGTCAAATGAAAGGAACATTGTGGTCTACTAGCCGTTGGAGAATTTTTAGCAAGTCAATGATGCCCTCTCTCCAAGCAAAAAGGATTATTCAAGCCATTAAATGCCAAATCGTCCCCTTTGGGTCAAATCATACCTCTCTTCTCATGGATTGAGTGGTCAAACTAGCCATTGGGTAAAGATGGACCGATTGTGGACAAAATATAGTTGTTGTGCTCATCTTTCAAGAAGAAATCATCGTCAAGTTAGCTTCCTCACACCAAATTGCACTTTCTCCTAAGCTACACAATTTTCTCTTGGTGGAGCGAACCTCTTTTGGGGACATCTTCAATGGTCAACGATTCTAAATTGGATTTTATCCCATTTTTTCATGGAGCTATGTAATAAAAAATTATTATTCAGTGGGTTTAGCCTCCAACCAATTGTGGATGAGAAAACCAAGAAAATATTTTTTTAATGAGAGAGGGAAACTAGTCGTTTTAATGAAAAACTATATAAGGCTAGCCCCTCCTCTCATTTGTTGTTGTTGAAACCTTGTGAGATCATAATGCCATATTTTTTAACTCAATTCTCTTGTGTCACTGTGGATTGTCTAGTTACTAGTATAATGATTGTTCTTTTTGGCCAAGGTTTATTTTAATTGTGCTTTGACAGGGGTTTTCTTAGGATAATTGCAAAAGGTGATTAATCAATCCATTGAGGGGCTACATAGTCATGTGGATGAAAAGAAATAGACTCTTCATCTCTTTCTTTCCTTGTGGGTGCCTAGTGGAACATACCCAAGTTGTTGGACCAACTTCCTTGGATGTAGCTCCAATCAAGTGGTGGGTTGTCACTTTGACCCAAGTTGATTGATTGTCTTGGAGACCATCCATCAAAGAGCTCTCCTAGCAAATCCAAGGAGGAACCCATCTATTGTTAAAATTTCTAGTATTGGGGGGCAAATCCAAGGAGGAACCCATCTATTGTTAAAATTTCTAGTATTGGGGGCAATAGTTTACCAACTCCAAACCCAATCAACTAGAAATCCATTTGGGGTCGATCTTGAACTCACGGGGTCACAATCGCTCAAACTAAGAGGCATCTAAAGGTAAAAAAAAGGTAAAGGTATTCTCTCAATTTCTTCAACCAATTACTTTCAAAATTCTAAATCATCTTTTATGATAAAAATATTAAAAAAAAATCATACCCTAGCTTAGTTCTTCATCTTTATATCTTATAAGCTAGTAGATATTGGGGGTTTTGTTATTTAGGAATTTACCTACCCCAAGATAAATTTATCCTTGAGTTTTTTGTTTTATTGAGTATATTTTACAAGGGTTTTCTTGAAGAATAGTGTACAGATTTGCACTATTACAACAAATAATACTTTCATATCTACACCCATTTTTGCATGAGAAGGGACACATGTTGTAAATATTTACCTCCCAAACCCTTCCATAAACTTTTGAGATCTTATTTTCATCTTTATTTTATGGTTAATACAGAAGAATAGTATTCCTAGCAAGCATTTCTCTTGGCTGTAGCAAATTTGGGTTTTGACTCGAGGAGGAATTGAACCCCAAATCTGTAGAAGTAATTTCCAGCCAGCTGGAAACTATTTTTATTGCACATTTAAAGACTCTAGGAAAGAGTATTCACTCATACCTTGTTTCTCTATCCTTTCTACCCACATATCAATTGATCTAGTGTGATTGCACACTTGTGGGAGGCCTAAAAAGGCCATTTCTTGCTGGTTTTCTGCATTTTTCTTTGTTTTTACAGGTCTGATATAACATGACAACAATGAAATATTTAATTTCCAGCCACTTTATCCAAGATACACATAGTACAAATCATCTGTGAAGTGGTAAGGACATTCACTCCCTTTTCTTGTGCATTATTTAGCCAATATTTTGGTGGATTGGGGTAAGTTAGCTTGTTGGTTGTTGCTTTATTTTCTGCGTTGTTTATTGGTTCAACAAGTCTTTTAAACAATTAACTCCTACCTTCACCTAGTGTTTTCTATTTAGGAACTGGTCTCAAGATCCTTTGAGGTGAAGTGATATTTTGTAGGAAGCCTCCCAGAGCCTCTTAGTGTAGGAGTTTGGCTCGAACAAGGAAGGATAGCCTCCCAGAGCCTCTTAGTGTAGGAGTTTGGCTCGAACAAGGAAGGATAAATGTTTTGGTGACATTGGACACCTATCCCCTATGTTGTTGCCCTAGCAAACTGTGAACCTTGGTGGTTTGCTAGTTTGGTCGGTAACAGGCCCTTCCAAGCATGTAACTATGATGTTGATAAGTGGGCATTTGGCAATGTCTATCCACCCATCCATGACAATAAAGAAACATGCCCTCACCCATGTCTGTCTCATCTGCTCTTTCTACACATTAATATTGGACACTTGCCTTTCTAAAATCATTATCCTCAACTTATGTTCACTTGGGGGCACATATGAGGGTCCCATTGCTGCAATTGCAAAGACCATCAACGAGTAACATGGAAAGAAATGTCATTGGCGAATTTGTCGATGACATCATCTATATCATCACAGTGCAACTTACTATACATCCTTGTAATAGTTGATCCTGTTGCACAAGAGAACCGTTTTGATTGGACGAAAATGTTCCAACATGAGCTGTTGCACAAGAGAACCGTTTTGATTGGACGAAAATGTTCCAACATGAGATGGTGGAGGCATAAGCGTGGATGGTTTACCTTTAGCTTCCTTTTGGGACTTGCAATTGCTTCCATGTTGTGATCATCTTGGGCCATGACATTTTGGCTAGAGAAGGTGCTTTTTTCATATTCTACCATTTGCATCCTCAAAATCTCAAATCTTTACAGTATGGTTAAATCCACACATGCATTAACCCCTTTTCCACCTATGCCCAAAAGGTGCCGCCTAACCCAACTATAACTCCAAACCCAAGGATGGCCACAAATCTTGCATGTCCAATGGCATGACCCACCGCTTTGCTTTCCCAATTTTCCGTTGGGTGGGGGGCCAAGTACTTTTGTTGCATATAGCAAAAGTGGGTTTTTTGGATCAAATGTCCCAGCCAATGCATTTGATGGGCGGAGATTGGCATTGCCTTGGGTTTCATTTAACATCGAAAAGGTGGGAGCTCCACTCCCACTTCCAATCTCTATCACACTCCCAACATGACCCTTTGCTTGGGCATCATAATCAATATCACTATCACTACTATTGCTATTGCCATAGTGACTCGTATTGCTGGTTTTATGTGAAGATTTTTAATTTTTGGCAACCTGTAGCAAGGGTTTCTAATTAAGATTGACCCACTTTAAGTTTTTAGTAGTTGATGGCATACCCAAAGGCTGAGTTTGAAGGCTAGAAATGATAAACATGAGATAAAAACAAAAACAAAACTGCTCAGAAATTAAAAAACAGCAACGATTTGAGTCTTTAACCCTACCTCCACAGTTAGATGAAAGAAAATGTTGATATCTTTGACCCTGCCTCCACATTCCTCTTCTTTAGCGGCTCAAATAGAAATTCAAATCATTGCTGAAGAAGAAAGCGGCTCGAGCAGAATCAACTCAAAGAGAATTAGCTCAAACAACACCGTGTTCCTCTTCTAGTTCGAGGGCTCAAACAGTAATGATTTCTTCTTCCAATTTGGTGGCTCAAAGACAAATCGTGGGCTCAAATAAACCACTCAAAGAATCCAAGGCAAATCGCTCAAAAAAAATCACTCAAGCGGCTCACTCTCGTCATAAAGTCGAATGCGAAATGATTTGTAAATGTCAAATAAGAGAGATGTATAGCTAAAAATTTATTATGTTTAGTGGTTTGCTAGGTTTTTAAACCTATTTTGTGTTTTTTAAGATTTTATGTTTTTTGAAAAAAAAATCGGGGGAGGGGGTGCCCAAGCATCCCCTTTTCAAGAGAGGGTATCCACATGTCCCCGATTTTGCAACACACGTCCCCGCAACTCAACAAAACGTTTCAGAGTGTGTTTCACGGAGTTTTGCAAGAAGGGGGGAATGGCGAAGCATTTCGCCTTTCACGGAGTTTTGCAAGAAGGGGGGAATGGCGAAGCATTTCGCCAGGCACCCCCCGTCCCGAGGGCGCAGGGAGAGAGGGGGATGCTCATGACCCTGCAAGATGCGTCCCCATGTAACACTAGTATTAGGTATATGCACAATTTTTTATTCAAGAATTAGGACAAAAGATTATAGTGGTGAATTGTTATGGGCCATATGATTATAGAAAAACTTTCTCGAAAAAAATTTCCTCTCAGGATAGTACAAAGAATGAAAGGGTGATTATTGGGGAAGATTTAAACTTCACTCTTGACAGATCAGAGGGGATGGGGAATCAGCAAGATAGGATAGGCCGTTAGATCTTTTTCATATTTAAGTTACAAAATGCAAGGTTTGTGGATGTGGAACCTATTGAAATTGTGCCTACCTGGAGAAACAATAGAATAAGGAAAGATGGGGTTTCCAAAATACTAGATAAATTCTTAGTAATAGAGTATATAATGAGTGAATCAAATAGGGCTATATCTTCAGCAGAGGTTGGAGGGGGTTCAAATTATCTGCCAATTGTTCTACAAATAGAGAAAAAAAGACATAAAGCAAGCAAGCCCATTCAAATTTAACCCTATTTGGCTTGAAGATGAGGAATGTTTTAACTTGGTCAAAGAAAATTGAGTGTCATGTGATGGAAGATCGAGGGATACAAGTTACAACAAGCTTCCAGTTTGCAACAACTCTGAAAAAGTAAAGGTAGCAGTGGTTGCTTGGGAAAATTCTAAATACAAGAATAAGCACAAATAACTAAAGGGAGTGGAGGAAACGATAGCAAAATTATATGAAGGGAATGGGGATGGAGTTTTTAATGAGGAGGAATAGTCAAGGTTAAAGTGTTTGGAATTTTCAAAAAGAATGTTGGACACGAAGGAAGCAGGATGGAGAATGAACAGGGAAATTTGGCTGGAGAAAGGTGATGAAAATACAAAGTTCTTCCACAACCTTGCAAAACATAGCACTCATTCCCAAGACTGATAAGCCAGGGTCGTATGATGAGTTTAGGTCGATTTCTTTATGTCACTGTGTGTATAAGATCATTTCAAAGGTGATTGCAGTCAGACTCAAGGGGGTGCTTTCTGGTGTCATTTCACCAGAGCAGTTTGGTTTTCTTCAGAACAGACACATACAAAACATAGGAAGAAAATAAACACCATATAGGAGAAGGAGAAGCAGGATGGCAATAGAATTTCCAAATTTCATGAACTAGCTGATATGGGAGTTACACATTTCCAGTCCATATATAAAGAACCAAATAGACAAAATATTGCAGAGATCCTGAAGATATCCTCTTTCTACCCAAGTTTTGTGATTGAGGAGGAAAATCAGTTGCAGATGGAGATAGTCTCAAAGGAGGAACTAAAATCTCTTTCAAAAAGGACAAAAGCCTGAGCCCAGATGGGCGGCCAATAGAATCCATTATTTGATATCTATGACCTCTTGGAAGAAGATTTACTTAGGGTGATTGAAGAGGTAAGAAGTACACGAAAAGTATCAGGTGCCTTTAATTCTACTTTTCTAGCATTTATTCCAAAGGAGGATAAGCCAAAGTCCTTTAATGACTTCAAACCAATATCCTTATGTAACTACACTTACAAAATCTTGGCAAAGATACTAGCAGTGATGGTTAAGAAAATTTTCTCAGAAGCAATTTCTCAGGAGCAGTTTGGTTTTCTAGCTGGGAGGCGGATTCATGATGCTATATAGGCAATTCAAGAAGGTCTTCATACCATAAAAACAAAGAAGCTCCCAGCCATGGTTATGAAGCTGGACTGTCAAAAGCCTATGACAGAGCTAACTGGCTTTCTATTAGACTCCTGATTATCAATGTTGGATTCACTCTCCCGATTGTAAAATGGATTACGGGATGCATAACTTCAGTGTCCTCTGCAGTAATAACAAATGGGATTACGGGATGCATAACTTCAGTGTCCTCTGCAGTAATAACAAATGGATCTGCATCAAAGTTTTTTAATCCTTCAAGAGGGCTGAGAAGGGGATGACCCCTTTCTCCTTAGTTGTTCTCAATTATTGTTGAAGGTCTTGGTAGGGTCATTCTAGAAGCTAGGAGGGTTGGTGCCATATCAAGGGTAAAGATTTATCCTTAACGCGCTTTTTATTTGTAAATGGTGTTCTTCTATTTAGCAATGGATCCCCATGAGAAGCTCAAAAGATGCAGGAAATATGAGAGTTGTATAGCATTGCTTCAAGTTTGGAGGTAGATGTTAAAAAATATTCCACAACTTTTAATGGAGTAGATGTAGACCTGGAAAATCAGTGGATGTAAATCTTCCCTTAATGGAGTAGATGTAGACCTGGAAAATCAGTGGATGTAAATCTTCCCCTTTAAGCAAATCAATTTTCAAGCTGGGTTTAAATATATTTGTTTCCTCCTAAAACAAAATGGGTATGGAAAAGGAGACTGGTCTTGGCTGCTGGAAAAGACTGAGGCCAGGACAAATCTTTGGTGTAATATGTGGTTGTCAATTGGGGGAAGGCTGATTTTCAAGAAATCGGTCTTAGAAGCAATTGTTGTTTTTTGGCATGCTTTGGATTTCATTACAAAAGGTGTTCTTGAGACTATAAGGAAAAAATGTTTTAAATTTCTGTGGTACAGGAAAATAGAAAATGAGGAGATTTGTTTAGTAAAGTGGAAAAACATTGCAAAGCCTAAAGAGGAAGGAGGATGGGGATTAAAGAATATTCATTTCTTTGGGAATTCCCTGGCTGCTAAGAGTTTGTGGAGAGTGATAAAGTCTGAGGGTCTGTAGAAGGAGATAATAGAGCAGAAATACATCAGACCAGGATCCTTAATTGAGTGGACAAAGAATCCTAGAAATATTGTAACAATGTTTCAACTCACTGGAAGACTCTAGGCCAAGCCTTCCCTGTAATTGGAAACTGGTTGGCTTGGAAAGTGGGGAATGGTGAACAGGTAAGACTCAACTCAGATCCTTGGGTATGCAAGAACATGATAAGATTTCCAATGGAGATGATAGAGTTACTGCAGGAAAAAGGCTAGCCTTATCAGGTAGCAGACCAGGGTGCTGCTGGTCTATGGCAACAGGAGTGGAAAAATGCACATTCAATGGGAATGGAAGGGAAAACTGCTGATCTCTGGAAATTATATGTTGAAAGTTTGCAGCAGAGTTATTTAAGACTCATGAATGAAGATAACACTCTTGCATGGTCCAAAAAAAAACCTTTGGGGGAGTATATTGCATGTTTGGACTACAAAACAATGTTCTCTGTCAAAGCACAAGAAGCAGAATGGTGGTGGAAGCTGATCTGGAAGCTAAGGACTCCAAAGACGACTTGAATATTCTTATGGTTTGCCATTAAGAATAAGGCTCTGACTTGGGAAATTTTACAAAAGGGGAACAAACATGACCCAGGGATATGCATGCTATGTAGAAGGGATGATGAAATGATTTCCCACTTGCTTATAAAATGCCAAAATGCTCAACAGGTTTGGTCAGAAGCTGAGCAATTAACAAATTTCAAAAAGTGGCATCATCAAAAAAACTAAAGGACTTTGGGGCTCTGCCCTGTCTCATAAGCTGGGATATCTGGCTGGTCAGAAAATCTATGATTTTTGAAGAGAAATTTATTCTGCCATTCCAAATTATATCACAGGTGAGATCAATTTCTTCAGTGAATTTCAAACCTGCTATTCCAAAAAAACCTAGACAGATAAAGAACTTGGATATCAACAAATCCAAAGTCTAGGGTTTTTTTGATGGAGCTAGTAACCGTTCTTCAGATATGAGTGGTGCTGGGGGCAGCTTGTACTTCTCTGATGATCATTTCCTAAAGTTCAAAGCTGGTTTAGTGGTAGGTTCAAATAATTATGCTGATTTTATCCCTTTTAAAGTGTGCCCTGGACAAAAATGTTAAAAAAATATACATGTTTGGTGATTCCAGTTTAGTAATTATTTGGATGAATGGCCTCTACCAATTATCAAACATATATCTCAGGCCTATTGGCAATCAGCTGAAGATAGTGGACAGCTCTTTCAAGGAAATTTCAGTCACTCATATTTTCCGGTAGCTAAATGAGGAGGCAGATGTCCTATCAAAGGAAGCTCTTCAGGTTGCAAAAGGGACTATGATTCTGGAAGACGATAGAGGAGCCATTGTTGCCAACTCTACATACAGTCTATGATAATGCTTTTTCTGTGTCTGTTTTTTCCTTTAGAATGGTTTCAGGTGCTGAAAAGTGAAAACTACCTTTTTGTCTTTTTATTATGAATATGTTTGTAAGAAATCTCAGATGAAGCTTTTTGCTTTTCCAGCAGTTAGATAGTGGGATCTATTTTATTGAAAAATAGGACTGTAAAGTAATGGGATTTTCATGAATATTTTGGAAGAAAGGGCCAGCAGAAAGCCCATCTTTGTTGTAATTCCCAAAAGCACGTGGAAAATATAATTTCAATTCAAGCTATGAATGGAAATCATGATTTTTTCTTTGGAAAAAAATTATGATAATACAGGTTAACCTGATCCTTGTAACTTCGACACCTTAAGATCTAGAGGTAAGCTGTTAAAACTTTGAGGTAGTTGGTTTTTTTCCTCTTCACGAGACAAGTCTTATGAAATTGTAAAGTTCACAGAGTTGGTCTGAATTGCAAAGAAGCTGATGCTTATGGTAAACTTTTTACCAAAGATTTATATGCTGAATCAAAGTGATTTTGCTAGATTAATTTTCTGTTGTGTGACAGTAACAAGAATGGAAAATTTGAAAAAACATGCATCTAAAAAGCATAATTGGAACATTTTTAAAAGAAACACAGTGACAGCAGTACATAATATAATAGAAAAGACTTTTTATTAAATGTCCCAATCGATCTATGGGATGGAAAAACTTACATCTCAGAGGGGCATATCTTTACAAAGTAAGAGAAATAACAAACAAATAGAAGGAATGCTTTAAACTTTTTGGCAAATATGGTTAAACTACCTAAAACGTAAAGAAGCAACATGAATTTGTTGCAGTAATTACTCCAAATGGCATGGACCAGCACACTACAGAAAATGAAATTGAAAACTAGATGGGATATTAGAAAATGCAGGTGCTCTCTTATGCCAATCAGCATTGGTATGAAGTCTGTGTATGCACCATCCACTCTGTTAGTATTCTATTAAAGATATATAATAGTTCTTCTAAGATGCACAACAAAGATATGTGTTGAAAATGAGTTTAACCAAAAACTTTAGAATGATAGACAATTAGAATTGACTTACAAATAGACAGTAGTGTTGACTTACCAAAGAGCTATAGATAAATCAAACTTGTCAAATACTTCATTATGTCTAGCAAGCCACCTGTGTATCATGAAAGTACAATGACAGAAGAAATAACCTGAGACATAAAGTGAGTTGGAAATCAATATAAACAAGTGGTTATACATATGAATAAGTTTTCTTATAATTACTTGAAAAACATCTAACATATTTCATAACTTACCATTATAGAGGCTTCATAACTTACCACTGTAGAGGCTTAAATCTATTGATCTTGATAGATTAAAAAAACTTAGTGGAACAATAACTTTTAGAAATGAGTTTAGTTGCTACATTGCTGGTTGTCTCGATACTTGTTTGTTTCAATACCGACACCCATACAAGTAGGACCTGCCCTCTCTTTAGGGCATGCAGAGGTGAACTAATGGGCTTTTACTGTTCCCCTGCTTATAAGTGGAGACAATTTGTAGCATGTTCCAAATCAACAAGGCCATGACCATGTTACACACACCATTGGTGCAAACATCGCAAGCCATACAAATAACACGAACACTTAATAAATGTGTATGTTTGAGCCAATGAATCTTACCCACCAAAAATAGAACCAAATAACAAAAAAATAATAATAATAAAATCTCAATATGAAAAGGAGCTACATCTAAAATGAGAATTTTTAAAAGACAAAACAACAATAATGTTGTTATTGCAAGAGTAGAAGGTGGAAAAAAAATGTAGAGGGTAAGACTTAAGTAAATGGTCGATTTTCAATATGATAAGTTTATTTGAATGTAGAATTTATTTACCTAAATACAATTAGGTCTAATTGAAGGAACATATAGTTTAAGAATTAATGAATTAGTAAATACATTTAACTTCATCAGTAGTTAGAAATATAAATTAATAGTTGCATTTGGTAATTACTTAATATTAGTAATTATATCTAGTAATTACTTAGTAAGAGTAATTACATTCAATAAGTACTTATTTTTAGTAATTACATCAGCATTGGCTATGTATCAAGATTGTTGTAACTTTTAAGTGGTGCTGGAAGTCTCAGCTGAGTATCTAGAATCATGAGATACGCCAAGCTCTCATTCTATAACCATGGCAATAAGTTAAGTAGGGATGAAATAAGTGTTAGCTGTCTCAAAAAAAAACACAGACTACAAAGAAATTGTTCCAATTGAAGAAACATACCATACAGTTCAGATCTATGGGCGTTGGGCATAAATGCATATGTAAATAAATCTATTATGTATATATATAATATGTGACACACCACTCAACCCAGCTTTTGAAAATAGCATCCTAATTATGGCACTGGCACCTATAATCACAAGCACAAGCAAACTTGGATGTACAACACATATTAAAAGAAAATAATCATATGAAAAGGTTTCAGCATGCTCTACGCTATATGAGATGCTATGCATTTTGAAACACGGTGTATCTGTAACAAATACAGAGCCTAGGTTTTACAACTCTGACAACAAAAAGTTCCCACCAAAGACGCACTAATTAACTTTTGATTGAAAAATTAATATTTATAGTAGAATATTCAGATTTGCTTACAAAAATAATAAAGAAGAAACCAATTAATAATCTTCTGAAGTTGAAGAACAAGACAACCTTCGTCTAAAGTTAACAGAAATAAAAAAGACAAAATGTGCACTGAAACATTTGGACTTCATTAGAAAAATAAAAACTGATTCACCACTGGAAAAAACAAAAACCCAGAAACCCATGTCTAGTATCAGACATCCAAGCAACTTGCGGCCAAAATAATCAATCTTCAAATAAAGCTTGGGATAGGAATATTAAACCTGCGAAAAAAGCTCCAAGCTACTGGCCAAAAAGCCATGGTAAATTTCATCGTCAAAAAGGCAAATAAAACTTGGGATAGGAATACTAAACCTGCAAAAAAAAAAGCTCGACGCCACTGTCAAAAAATATCATAGTAAATTCTATAGTCAAAAATGCAAAAAAAAAAACAAAATTGGTAAATTTCCTAGTAAAAAATGCAAAAAAATACATGGTAAATTTCATAGTAAAAAATGCAAGCAAGCTAAATTCAAAATCTATAAGGTCAATGACTAGCTTTAAAAAGTTGAATTTGTAGAAAAAAAAACATGATGTAAAGCTGAATTTGTAGAAAAGAAAACATGATGGGATAGGATTTGAACTCTTTGCCTAATGGATAGACGCATCAGATATCAGTCCAGATTTAGGGACTAAACCTAAGATCTTAAAATATACACTCCCCATAACTCAAGTGACTGAAAAGCAATGATATTTATTTGCATATGAACACCCAGTTTTATTTGAAAAAGACATTGCACGATTTAGATCAACAGAACAAAAACAAGGGTGTTTCATTTTCACCAAATAAACATCTGGGCTTACAGCTTTTCAAGCCAAATCCATGATGTATTTCAAAGTACAAATAATCAACTCTGCAAATCTGAGTCAATGTTGTTGCAACTTAGATTTTTCAAACGCTAAAGGGAGAATGAATTAGACAACATGTACAGTAAATTGACCCCCAAAAAAACAAAATCATATTAAAGCTACCAATCCTAGAGGAATTTACTTGCAGACAACATATGAAATTAGCACGAAAAAAATCCCTTCGCAATACCAAAAAAATCCCTTCACCCCTTCACAAAGGACCAAGGGATCTTTCAA
This sequence comes from Picea abies, assembly GCA_900067695.1. Lineage (NCBI taxonomy): Eukaryota > Viridiplantae > Streptophyta > Pinopsida > Pinales > Pinaceae > Picea > Picea abies. The sequence continues at coordinate 9,000 of CBVK0103063826.1, read as the reverse complement.
ATGGCCTCCTGTTATTCACAGACGGACGAACGGTAAAAACCCATTAGTCCACTTCTGCATGCCCCCGGAGAAGAGGGCGGGCCCTATCTGTAAGGACATCATCCAAATACAATTGGAAGATTTTCCAAAACAAAGATTATGAAATCCATGCATATGTTCCTGTCTCTGAGACACAAGCATTTATCCTTGAAAAGACCATACATACAGACAAAAACTCCACTACAACGAACTTTTGGTGGGAAAAAATTGTCATAATACGTTACGAAAGCATTGTTTTAATAGTTGTAATAATGATGACATTGTCTGAAATGGACTCAAAATGTCTGAAATGCATACCTGCACACTGTTGTAATAATGATAACAATTTCTAAAATATACTCGCAGTGTCTGAAACATACTCATATATAACTGCACGTGGCTGGAAAGATCTGCTGCCACTGGTTGTGACAAATAGTTTAGATTCTGTGTTTCTTCCAACGTTCGCTCTAGATAGTATGACATGTTCAGGATTCCCTGGACAGGCGTTGATTCCATCCTCACTATTCTGAATTGGACCAATCTTCAGTTGATTGAGTGGTTATACATTAAGGCGAGACTCTTCTTAATAGATCCTCATTCTTATATCAAGGTTCAAATAAATTAGTTGTTATAAAGTATCAAATCAAATGGGTGAATCTAGTGACGGCTCTGTTGCGGTTATGTTATTACTTCTCATTCCTTCAGTTATTCATGACGTCTTTTTTGTTTGATTGGCCTTTGGTAGAGGTAAATCAAATAATTAATAATGGTAAATCAAATAATTGATAACTAGATTACCGAACTCACTTTGGTTTTTATAGATCTACAGTAGTAGATGTTGATGTTTTAAAAATGAAATTTAATATATGTATAGGTTTTGCAAAAAATGTCTTTCTTCTTTTATCTTTTTAAAATTATAAATTTTACAAATTATTTTTTTTTTTAAATTTATCTCATAAATAATTGAAACCGTCTTTATTAGAATGGTATAAGATTTTAATTTCTCTTTACTTATATTAAAATGAGTATTTGTTTTAAAAATTAGATTTAATATTTGTATAGGATTTGGAAAAAATGTTTTTCAAAATTACAAACTTTACAAATTATTTTTTTAAAGCTTATCTCATAACTAATTGAGACGGTCTTTATTAGAATATTAAAATGGTATAAGATTTTAATTTTTCCTTACTTATATTAAAATGAGTATTTAAACAAAAGGAATAGATAATAAACTTTAAAAAAGAGAAAATTTCTTATAATAAAATTAAATGGTTGAATACGGATGCAGATGCATATGCAGTCTAGATTTTTTTTTGTCTTTTTTGGTAACCAATTTTCATAGTTTAGCAGTTATGAAAGACAAGTTAATTGAATACGAAGATAACGATACTTAGGATTATCTTATAATTTTCATTATGATGAAGAACTTCGTGAGATTCGGTGTTGTACTAGGGACTTTAGCTCTGCTATCAAAAAAAAATTGTTGGTCCACTCGTCGATCAGAGAGAGGGCACATGGTGAAAATTTTGTGAGGGGGGAATCGATCTCAGTATAAACATAGATTGGGAACCTTGATCCAGTGGTAAAGACACGCGAGGAGCCCTACTCTGGTTCGGATTTCAAAGCATCTTTGGGTATTGTTGTCAACCTTGAAATGGATTTCAATCTCGGCAAAAATAGAAGTGTATCAATGCGGGGGTGAACCTCGGCAAAAATAGAAGTGTATCAATGCGGGGGTGAACAGAGTGAGTATGGTGTTAGGGTTTGATTTGGGCTTAGAGAGGGTAGTCTTTATCCAATCTAGTGCTAGTCGGGAAGTTTATGGGAAAGTTTGTTTCGAGAAGTCATTTAATTGATTGGTTGAATAACGGTTGGAGGAAAGTCTTGGATTATTCGTTGAGCTTTCATATCTTGGTTAAGGGGTGGATTTGTTTTGAATTCAAGTCTAAGAAAGACATGGAGGTGATTTTAGCACGAGCTTGGCTTTGGGGCCCTTTCAATTTAGTCTTGAAGAAATGGCACCGGGTTTAATCCTCAATCTGAACCTTTCATTATCCAATATATTTGGGTGTTGCGGGGAGCTCTGGTCAAGCCTATTGTTAGAAGAAATAACAAATTCTCTTGGAAAACTCATGGCCTTTGATGATCAGAGTCTACGACAAGAGGACAAAAGGGTGGCAAAGGTTCTTGTCAAATTGGACTTAAGCCAAGAACTCTTGTCAGAAATAGACATAGTTTGGAAACTAGGCTCATTTTCATAGGTCCTTGACTATTGGAAGCTACCATTCAAGTATATTAGGTGTCGAGAGGTAGGGCACTTGACGTGAGAATGTCCAATTGCAATGTATCTTCCAAAGGAAATACAAATATGGATTAAGAAATATGATAATTCTCTCTCAAAAAAGGTGGTCACAGTTCCATTTACACAAGATCGCAAAAAAGAGAGTGGGGTGGCACTGGATACTTAGACCCATATTATTTTCAAATCTCGGAGTTCACGCGATAATGGTTGTCAAATGCCTCTGGATGGATCGTAGTATCAAAGGCTCAATGTATGTTATTTTCCATTGCTCCTATTGATAAGGAGTTAGGTTTTCTTTCGTCATCAAAATTTGTGTTTCCCATCTCTAGTTCGTAGAATCTTGAAGCTCCTCTTACGGGTTTAGAAGAGGGATTTTCAATTGAAGAAGAGTCCAGAGATGAGACAGAATGTCAATGGTGGATGTTTAGTGAGGAATCATTGACATCATCAAGTCACAAGTCGAGTTGATTCAAACAATGATAAGGTCGAATATCTGGAAGTCAAAGTCGAATATCTGGCAAATTGATGAAAGTTGGAGAAGAAAAGTAGAAAAGTTGATCGATTTCAAGACAAGTCGACCAATTGAAGGTCAAAGTCGAAGGAAAATTGAGTCGGGAAATACAAGTCGACCAAAGCAAGTCAAGACGACCAAAGTCGAATTTCTCAAGTCAGTTTTATTCCAAGTCGAGTCTGTCCAAGAAAGAAAAAACTTAAAGTTCGAAGTCGAAGAAAACTTAAATACAAGCTAGGTCACGGTTGAAGAAAGATGGGTTGAGTAGAATTGAAATACTCAAGTCAAAATTTCTCCTTGTTGAGTCGACCAAAAAGATGTTTTTCGGTCGAATGAGGAATAAAATACCAAAAAGGATGAGACCAAATCAAATCTTTAGTGACTAGCAGTTGAGAGGGAACTGATTTTAATATAACCATCAAGTAAAATGTTTACAAGTTGATTTTAAATAGTCACCAACAAAGGAGATATGTGGAGGTCGATTTAGACATTCATGAAAAAGTAAAATGCACTGAAGTTGATCTGGCATCCGACGACGAAAATAAAATCTAGGAAATTTTCTTTCAACGATGTTTCGCTCTATACTAGCTCAATATTTTACTTTTGCAAGAAACAATGGCCCCCAGGGCCAAGGCAATATAAATTTTGACTCCTCTTATGCCAAACTGGAGTTTCATAACACTAGATGTAGTAGGTATGTCCAAGGGGCTGCTAATAGCTTCGAACTCTACCTTTACAACTTTAAACACAAGATTGTGTTCTACAAGTATTGTGCTGGAAGGGGAGGCTAAGGACTTGGGAAAGGTCTTAAACATCCTCAACATGTATGGACCTTATGTAGACCAAAAGTTGTGTTGGGAATTGTTGGTTGATCAGGGGATTTTGAGGGAGGATAACCTAATTATCTGTGGCGACTTAAATCTAAACTTATCCTCTAGAGAGGTATGGGGGGATTCTACAAGGAAATATCCCTTATCACATTTATTTTTCCACATGTTTGAATATTCTAAGATTTTTGACATATAACCTATTATAGTGGCTCTAACTTGGAGGATGGATGAAGTGGCATCGTGAGGGTTTCAAAATGCTTAGATATATTTTTTATAGAAGAGTGTTCATTGGAGGGTTTTACTCGGTATGGGTCTTGGATAGGAGTGTGTGGTGCTTCAAACCATTGTCCAATTCTCTTACAACTTGAGAAAGAGGATGAGAATCCCCAGGACCCTTTAAATTTAACCATGTTTGGTTAAGAGAGCACTTCTGGAGACTCATTTGTGATAATTGGAAACATTTTAATCCCTTAACAGAGGACTCTACAATAGCTCAATTCGTCTCAAACTTGAAGCATGTAAAAAAATTGGTGGCATAATGGTAAAAAAAAAAAGAGCTTTGTGTCAAGCTGAGCTAGTGAAGACAGAGGAGAATACGGGCAAACTCTTCTCACAAAACTTAGTGGGAGTTTTTACCTTAGAATAATAGGAAGAACTCACAGCACTGGAAGAATAAAAACTTTGTCTCTTAGCCATTGAAGAAACCACTTGGAGGCTCAAAAGTCAAGCAATGTCACTTGAGGAGGGAGGCAATAATACAAAGTTGCTCGATAAGTTTGTTGCTCACAGGAAAGTAATCAACACCATTTGGTAATTGGATTCTCCATATGGTTCTAAACTCATATCATTCAATGAGATTTTGATTGCTAGACAGTCCCATTTCAAAACCCTATTTAAATAACCTGCATAGATCCATATAGTTAAGTAAATGAGGGTGATTTGTTTGTTCCCAAAGTTTTTTTACCAAGAAATGAACAACAAAATGGGGGCCCTAGTTGAAAAAGAAGAGTTGAAGGAGGTGTTAGCAGGTTTCAAGAGGGAAAAGAGTCAAGGTCCAAACAGATGGATGATGGATTTTTATATTGATTGATATGACTTATTGGCAGAGGATATCCTTAGGGTAGTGGAGGAGTCAAGGATCTCAGGAAGAATTTCGGGGGGGCTTAATGCAACTTTTATCGCTTTGATTCCTAAGAAGACAGACCTAATTTATTTTGGTGACTTCAGACACATTTCACTATGTAACCTCATTGACAAAGTGATAGCCAAAACAATTGCTAACAGAATTAAAGGGGGTGTATCTACATTTATCTCAAAAGAGCAGTTTGGGTTTCTTTTTAACTGGAATATTTTGGACGTAATTGGCTCAGCACAAGAGGGTTTGCATACTATTAAGTTAAAAAATATTTTAGCTGCAGTTACGAAGCTTGATTTGGCCAAAGCTTATGATAAGGTCAACTAGACCTTTCTCAAACTGGTCATGCTTCAAATTGGCTTAAGACTCGAGGTAGTAAATTGTATCTTGGGGTGTGTGTCATTAGTTTCTTTTTCAGTGCTCATCAATGGCTCTCCCTCTAGGCTTTTTAAAGATTCAAGGGGTTTGAGACAAGGCTATCCTTTATCCGCTTTTTTGTTTCTATTGATTATTGAAATTTTGAGCAGACTACTTAACTTTGTGATACATAAAGGCTCAATCAAAAGTAAAAAAGATAACACATTTTCTATTTGTAGATGATGTTTTCTTATTTGGGGATGGCTCGATAAGGGAATGGAGGACATAAAAACACATTTTAGAGACCTTTTGTTTGGTGTCTAAGATGGAAATAAGTAGTAACAAATCCCTAATTCTTCATAATGAATTGTGTCCTAAAGTGGAAGCACAAACTCATCATTTGTTATCTTTTCGCACTTAGCCTTTAGACAATGGACTAAAATATCTAGGTTATTATTTGAAACCTAATTATTACATAGTGGTTGACTAGTTGTGGCTCTCCGGGAAAATTGAAGAAAGGATTGTTTGTTGGTGTAAAACTTGTTTTGAAAAATGAGCTAGTAAGTATAGGTAGCGGATGGTATAAACCTTGTTTTCTATTACTAGACTTCTTCGTACAACAAAGTATGTATCCTCTAATAAATTGAGCTACGTATGATTTCATTTTAGGCTAATATGCATCCATGTGTAAGTTGGAAAATTTTCTTCCCAATGCCAAAGTGGCCTATAACTTTGGAGGTGTGGGTATCTCTGATAAGCTACAATATTTCACCTTTAGGAACAAAAATATTGTCTAGCTTGTAGAGAAACTCATCCCAGAGATGATAGTTAGCCTTACCATCACCTTCTTCTACACAAACGTGTTCCTATAGCTATTGACACACATATTTAAAATTTGTATCTTCTATGTATGCATCTTTGTACGCATCATGGGCGAAAGGCAATCTTGGATGTGGGTGGCCTTGAAAACATGTCTTCCAAGTTATTAGTGCCACCCTTCTTATATTTGATGACTAGATGAATTTTTTGTAAAAAACCCATACACTTGTGGTGTCTGGTTTGTTAAAGCTTACTATGTGTCTGTAAATACTATAGTGGTTGGTTATCAACGTGGATGATGGTCTCCTTTCTTATCAAATAGTTCTTCCACTTCTTAATATTTGAACCAGAGCATATAGTTCCTTGTCATATGTAGGGTAGTTTAGGACTCCACCATGAAACATTTCAAAATTATAGCATACCTACTTACCTCCTTGCAACAAGACCACTCCTATAACATGTCCACTTACATCTATCTCCACTTCAAAAGGATTCTACAAATTAGGTAATGCAAGTATTGGTGCTTAATTTATCTTTCATTTTATCTCATCAAAATATTTCTATTGATTCTTTCTCCATTGGAAATTCTTGTCTCTCGTTGTTATGGCATGGAATGGTGTGGCCACAACTAAAAAGAATGCTATAAACGTCCATAGGTATTGTAATACCCCAAAAAATCTCCTAACTTTAGTGACATTTGTAGGAGTTGGCCACTTGAGTATGACTTCCATATTAGCAGGATCTATCTTGAGTTCCCCTCCACCAATCACATACCCTAAATACACTAATAAGTGTAGACCAAATTCACATTTATTCAAGTTTTTCATCAATTAATGTTTTTTCAAAGTCTCTAACACTTTCATGAGATGTGAGATATGCTCTTCCTAGGTAGAGATATAAACCAATATATCATCTAAGTGCACTGTTACAAATGAATCTAGAAAGGAATGCAATACATCATTCATCTAAACACATAAATGTAGCTAGTCCATTACATAAGTCAAAAGGCATTAACATCCATTCATATAGAGCTTGCATTGTCTTGAAGGAAGTATTCCATGTGTCTTCTTCTTTAAATTGTATTTGATGGTATCTTTATTTAAGATGAAACTCGATGAAGTACTTAGAATGCTACAATTGATCTAGCAAGTCATCAATCCTAGGAATAGGGTTTTGATTCTCGAGAGTGATATTATTCAAAGTTATATAATTGATACACATTATCCAAGTCCCGTATCTCTTAGGTACTATGATTATAGGTGACCCACAAGGTGAGGTGCTTAGTCAAATTACTCCCTACTCCAATTATAGTTGTTACAATTGTTTCCTCATTTCATCTACTTCCAAGATGGACTATTTGTATAGCCCAATGTTTGACAATGGGGATTCAACAAGCACTGTATCTCATGCTCCACTTCCCTCTCAGGTGGTAACCCTTTAGGCTACTAGAACACTTCTTTGTACTCTTACAAAAGGTCCTCCAACTAACGTTTCTACTATTTAGTAAAGCCCTCTAGACATGTCTTTAATTTTATCGATGAATCTCTTGGTTCATTCTCTCTTAAGAAGAGTAATACAAACTTCCTAATAGAACTGATAAAGTTCTTGGCTTGGTTAGGACTTATCAAAGAGATCTTGGATTTAACTATGTGTGTTTTGATGATGAAGGACTTACCATCCTTGATCAGGCGGTATCGTTTTGTCTCCTCATGAAGATTGCATCATGTTAGGATATTTAGACACTTAGGAGTTAGTTAAGATCAACTCAGTCTAATATGTCAAAATTGTGTTTCTTAGTGTGTTTCTTTAGTGTGCATTAGTATGCATTTGTAGTTAGGTAATCTGATGGTCACGATATGTTCCCAACATAGAGTGATCCAATGGATCATATTCTCCTCAATCTAAATGACTACATTGATATGTGGCTTAGTACCCGATTGGTCCATCATATCTATTTAAAGAGCATGGAGGATCATTTTCCAATGATCGATTGTGAGAAACTCTCTTGTAAATATCTCTGTAATATTTTTCTTTTGCATTAATAAATTTCTCCAAGTGACCACATTGGTTGGGGCCATGGATGTGTCCTTGTAGTTTTACCACGTGAAAAAATTAGTGTGTTGTTCTTTAATCTAGTTGTGTGAGTGGCTACTGAAAGCGTTCATCCTCTATCGAAATACATGTGTTGTCGAACATAGCATCAGAGTGCATTTGAAGACCTGCTCCCATTGTAGATCGAGATCATGAAGTCGTGTTGTTACATCTTTGGTTTCTGCCATTTTTGTACATTTCTCAATTGAGAGGATTGTTTCATTGCATCCGAAGTGCTCGTTTCAGTTAGGAACGTGTTTTTTTTTCACTTGAAAAGGTTTATGTTTGCCCAAGATATGGCCATTTCAGTCATATCTGGAGGTATAAAGCATGAATATGCCCTTTTAATTTTTTACAGAGATAATATTTTGATTTTATTTTGGTTTTTTGTTTTTTATTTTTGGGTTGCTACTTTTTTCGATCTATGTATGCTCTTTTCCCTGCATTATGTGCGATCTCAACAAATTAGAAATGGAGCAGAAAGTGTTTTCATTTCTACTATGCTCTTTGTCATGCGCTCTGTGCAAACTTGGTAAATCATAAACAAAGGGAAATTTGCATTTTTCGGGTAAGCTAACCAAGATCTGACCCTTGTTGTCGTCGAGAAGAGAAATATTTTTCTTGTGTGAAAAGAGTTTTTTATGAGCACACTCTCCAAGGTCGTCTTCCACAACAACAACAACACCCTTGATCCTCCTTCTAAACAATATAATATGTTTTGCACTAACTCACTTGGTTAAAATTTGTTTTATTAAGTAAGAGGCCTTGAGTTCAAGTCTCTTTTTGTTACTTTTTTTAGAAAAAAATCATGCATTCATTGTAAAGTGTATTTCACTTAAATTATAAAAATGAATCATTGTAAGTACCTTTAATATTTTATTTTAAGTTATTTATTTTGCTTGCAACTTTCATTTATAAAGTAACTTCATTGTAAAAG
>CBVK0103063801.1:0-12181 GCA_900067695.1 Picea abies | reverse complement strand
TTATGTACAGCCTAATACTAATATACTTTGTACATGGGGCTAGGTGAAAGCAAATTTCCACCATAGCCAATCAAGTAACTTCCTGAATGGAATCTCCTTCCTTCTGTCGATGATTACAAATAGGTGGTGTAACCGTGACAGCAGAATGGTTATGCTCTTCAACTCCTCCTTACAAGTTGAATTTGAGATAAAATAGGGTGGCTCCAATTTGTGAAGAAAATGCAACTCCATGTATTCCTTCACAGACTCATAGGAGAAGTGGAAAACTCCAGAAAATTGGCAACAGGAAGCCTCCTCTGCTACACAGTTGTGGATGTGTGGCTGAATATCCATGGTAACTCGGCATTCCTGCTGAACCGCTCTTCCGATCTCACGAAAATTGGCAACAGGAAGCCTCCTCTGCTACACAGTTGTGGATGTGTGGCTGAATATCCATGGTAAGCACAGGTGGGTGGACAACTGATGTAGGTTGAAAGCTCTCATGTGGTGGCTTGTCATTAACTAGCTCCGAACATAAGACAAATAGCTCCTCTGGTTCTTCTGGTTCTTCATCTTGGCTCTTCACCGGGTCAGATTTGTATTCATCATAAATAGGGACCATGGGTAAATTATGCTCTTCAGAGTGCTTCTCGGTGACCTCTGTGCAGGTTGTAAACTGCACCCCTTTCTGGTCCTCCTACTACTCTCCATAACTCTCCTAGGGCTCAGATCCATAATAATCATAAATAGGATCCCTGGGGTTCTCTTTAATCCTAGGTAAAAATATATCATGGAAAACCCCTTGAAGGAAAAGATAAGAATCCTCTTCCACAACCATCTCTTCTTCAAAAATGGGAAGGTCTTCGTCATCATAAGCAGGACTACTATGAACATATTCTTCAACCCTATATCCAGGTGAGCCATCTACTATAGACCACATCTACTCTATAAACTCATAATTTCCATGAGAGGCATGTTGATCTTTATGAGCATCTAAAAGAATAGATGCATCTGAAATGATGCCAAATGCTTCTATTCTAGGGCTAACAAAATTAATATCATTCAACTCCTCTATATTTTCATAGAAAAATCTTCCCTCCACAGTAAAAGATTCATCATAAACATGGTCTTCAGGGCTAGCAGAGGATTCATGAAGCAAAGAAAACTCCTCACAACAGTTTTCATACAAACACTCAGATGGAAAGTAATCTTTACAAAATGAATGGAAAGTTGTATGAAAACCTTTCAAAGAGTGGATGCTTGCAGTGGGAAGAGATTGACACCAATCAAGAGAAGCTCACTTTAATGAATACCTAAACAACTTAATCTGGACATCTTCATGCATGATATTAAGTCGATCAATAACTCCATGAAAGTCTAGTAAATGATCAACTGGTTCCTTTGAACTCTTTGCGTGAAATTCATGGAGGAAATTTTCCCATATGTCTCTATTAGGAAGTGCATTAGGAAAACCAACTATCTAGGAAAAGTCATAGAAAGCAAACCTTTGAGATAATATTTTCTCCATATCGAACCAGTGGAGTTGCCAACCGATCCTTGAATCATGGAGTCACTAGGTGAAAGATGCGCAGCTTCGAATGTGACTAGTATTTGTTCACCATCAAAGGCTATATCCTAACGTCGTTTCCTCCCAGGGAACTTCTCAGGCTGAGAAAGCAGCTATTGAAACCTTCTCGATAAATCTCCTCTAGGTCATCTTTTAGATGGGCTAATAGTAGCTGCAACTAAAACAAAGATGTGGAAACATTGGAGTTGCCACAGTGGAGTCGCCAGGTACATAGTAGAAATCTTCAAGGGCTTTAATGCTTGATACACCTTCAAACTCAGAAGCTCAATGTCGTTCAATCCTAGGGAAAATTTTCTACTTCGTCCCCGAAAACAGCACCAGAAATGTTGGTGACGGAAGTCACTCCTGGATTGCAGCAGGAGCAGAGCCCGACACCCATCAGTTTATTTTCACGAATTTGTTTAAAGGGGTGATCAGATGGGAGTAAACTCAGGACAGAATCATTTAACTCAAAAAACTAGGCCAGAAATGCATAGGGAAGTGAGGGCCAGAACTAACTTCAATCAGGAATTTGAGTTAAAGCGAGATAAGAGGGAAGACTAGGGAGAAAAGGGAGGAGACTACTCTGGGCATCAGGCCTTCCAACAAGTCAAGAAAGAAAAATGAAACACTGAAATGCACCTAAACGACACAGTGATAACTGCACACTGACCAAACCTATCATACTATGTAGCCACAACCATTCGACTAGATCCTCCAATTCTGAATCATTCAGTGCAAGATGAAAAAGACAACATGGGAGACTGATTAAGACTGGTGCAGAGATTCCAGTGACCAACCATACGTCATCCTACAATATGCAACCCCCGACTGGATCCTCCAATTCCGAGTGTTTTAAACAACTAACAAACAAAATAAAAAGGAAAGAGAATCTGACTTCCATTAATTTGACAATCTCAAATCAAAATACATAACCGGAGCTTTCTTAGAAACTTTACAGTCGGGAGCTAAGCTCAACCATCAATGATCTACAAAATGGAAAAAATGCCTACATATAATTGAAGCTGACTCAGGCGCTGAAGGTGCGATCATATCATGAATTCAATGCTTGACGTTGAGGAGCTTCTCTGTCAGGCGGTGCATATAGACATTGGGCAGACTGGCCATGCAGTTGTTTGTCAAATGAAATCTCTGTCAGGATGGACTGTTAGTCTGCCTCTACACTTGGTCCTTTCTTGGACTTCTATTTATGGAAGAAGACGACATTCAACCACCATCAACTAGCACAATAAATGCTTCCTCGGGATTTGGAATGGCCTCGGTCAACTCTGTACTTGGACAACTTGGCGGCTTTTCGTTGGATGTGGCTTCGTTGGACTGGTGCGAGGGGACCCCTATGGAGGGGACCCCTATGGAGGACGTGGATGAGGGTGAGACGAGAGGTGCTGAGGTGGAATCACTAGGTGGTGAATAAATGGAGGCAGTGACACTAGATGATGAGGTGATTTACTGCAAGAAGGTGACAATGAGGCTGCAATGCGACAGGTTGGGGACTGAGGAAACAACACAGGTGGAAGTGGCGTGGAGTATGGAGGTACAGGTGATAGAGGGTAAGAGGGTAAGAGGGTCTAAGGGGAGAAGGAACATGACAATCAAGAGAGTGGAGGATGGGTATGTGGTAGAGAAAGGTAGAAGAGGAGTGGGAGATGTGACAAGGAAAGACCCATGGCAGAAGGTGGAAAGTGGAGGGAGTAGGAGATGTGACAAAAGGGGTCCCACTTTAAACTGTCAATTTCGGAACCCCTCCCCCCCTATTAAAGGCAGAATAGTAAGGGGGTCTGGAACCATTCTCAGCCACAGATCCAGGTGCCTGAATCTTAGCCGCTCAAACTTGTGTGCTCAATTTTGGACCTCGCCCTTCACCTTAAAGGTAGAATGGTGAGGGGGCTCCAGAATCCAATCTCGACTGTAGATCTGGGCGTGCAGATCCTGGCCGCACAGATTTTCCCATTGCTTAATGGATGCGCATTTGCGCCCAAAACTTAGGATAAGTGGGTTTTCAACCCAATTTTTTTCATTTAGCACTCCAAGGTCCAAATCATCGAGGAGAACACCCCTATACAAGAAATGTTGCTAACACTCTCCTAAAAGGAGTTATAGAAATAATGGCATACCTAATTGAATTCTGGATTATTCTAGAGAGAGAACTTGTAGAGTGTGTCCTGCATGGAATATTTGTTGTATGGATCTGAAAATTGTACATAGAAAAATATAGATTGTACTCTAACCAATACATTTGGTATTACATAATTTGGATCTATTATGAATAATTTATGACGTTTTTACCCAAAACACTTGTTTTAGACTAGTTTCAAGACTAGCCACAAACTCTATTTTTCACAGAGTGTAACTCCAAAAATACAATGACCCACAAACTGAAATTTTTATCACAGCTACTTGGATATGTTTCCTCAATGTTATCCCAATTTCACATTATGATTCATTCTATAAACAAATATATTTCTAAAATGGTGAGATGACCTGTAAATAACATACCTTAGAAAGAATCATCAAAAGAATTTATCCTCCCTTGAATTTCGGCCTTCTTTTCTTCACCTTCCCTCTGAAATTTGTCTTATATATCCTTTGGTTACCACAATCACTTTTAGATATTCAATATTCTCAAGTGTGATTAAAATGAGAGCCTTTCCTCTTATTTATACTTTCATGTAGTTTCCTCAAGGGGTTACCTTTTAACCATCTTAACCCACTTTCCTTATTTTAGGGTTAACCCACTTCTAACCACTTGTCCACTTAGTAACTTCTCCATTAAATTTATTATTTAAATAATTTCTTTTGTATCCACTTTGACTCATAGTACACTCATCACTTCACTTTATTAGGGCTAACCCACTTCTAACCACTTGTCCACTTAGTAATTTCTCCATTAATTTTATTATTTAAATAATTTATTTTGTACCCACTTTGACTTATAGTAAACTCATCACTTCACTTTATTATTTAAATAATTTCTTCTTTGCAACCACTTTCACTACTTTGACCTTTTGGGGCTTCTGGATGACTCATGAGGTCTCTCCAACTTCACATGGCCATAACTCTAGAACCGTGACGAGTTATGTGGTGTTCCACATACCACTGGAAATGCCATGACATGTACTATCCATACAAAATATTCTTACCTTCAAATATATTAGAACTCATACCATTATACATCAAACAAATGTGGGTCCATTACCCAAACCTTTGTGCTACCGAAATGTGCTACTGGACTTTCTTCAAGGGTTGACATCAATGACAACAAACCAAATTAATAAACAATCTCCCCCCTGGGAATTGATGGAAACATTATGATGCAATACTAAATTCATATCACTCATTCTCCCCTTGTGATCGTCACTCCCTCTGGAACCATGCCTTTGTTCTCTTTCTCCAAGCATTTACCTTTGCATTTGATAAATCTTGTCCCCTTTGTCATCAATGGAAAAGGTATCTTTCCATCTGGGGCTTCTCCCCCTAACTGAAATCTTTCTAAAATTGATATCCCAACATGAACTATCCTCTTTATGGTTCTTACTCATGTAAATCTAAGACATATAAGATAATAATTCAATAGCATTCATTTTGGAGTAGAAATTACTCTGAGCCTCTGGTGAAGATACTCAAAGGCTTCCCTTGGAAGCAATTTTGTAAAGATGTTTGCCACTTGTTCTTTTGTGCCCACATACTCAACTCTGATGTTCTTCTCTACAACCTATTCCCATAGAAAGTGATACTTTATTGGAATTTTCTTCGTCTTGGAGTGCATCATCAAGTTCTTTGAGATATTGATGGTGCTTGTATTATCACAATAGATTAGAATGGGATCATTATACTCAACCTGTATATCATTCAGAGTTTGTTTCATCCATAGAACCTATGTACAACATCTTGTTGCTAAAATATACTTTGCTTTAGTTGTAGATAAAGATATTGATGATTGTTTATTTCTTATCCAATATACTAAACACTCACCCAAGTAGAATGTTTCTCCATTGATGCTTCGTTGGTCATCAATTCAACTTTACCAATCTACATTTGTGTAGGAAATAAGTGATAGATCCTTTCCTTTTGGATACCATAATCCAAAATCTTATGTTCCTTTGAGATATCTGAAAATTATTTTCACTGCTAAGATATGCGATTCCTTTGGTGCTGCTTGAAATCATCCCACCCGTCCAACTGCCTGCATTATATCTGGCCTAGATGTTGTCACATATAGAAAGATACCAATCATTGACATGTATTTCCCTTGGTATGTAGACTTTGAATCATCATCTTTACTCAACTTGCAACTGGTTTTCATAGGAGTGGTAACTGGTTTGGAATCTTCCATTCTGAACCTATTTAGAGTTTCTCTGATATACTTATCTTAAGAAATAAAAATCCTTGGCTTCTTTGACATATCTGAAGACCTAGAAAGAAGGATAGTTCTCTAAGTAATGACATTTCAAATTCATTTTGTATATCCTTTGCAAATTTCTTGATGTAGAGGTTGTTGTCTACACTTCCTTTTATAAACCCTACCTGCTGTAGATATTTATCCAGTCTAGAGTACCATGCTATAGGAACTGGTTGTTCAATGTAGACTTCTTTTTCAAGTTCCCCATTCAGAAAATTTGATTTTACATCCATATATGTCCATATTGTTCAATAAGTTTCTACACAATTGTCCATAATTTTGACTCATATGCCATTGTACTATCATGAAGTACTACTACAACTGATTAATCTATCATATTGTACTTCTACTAAAAGAATGCACTAAATCTTTCTACTCAAATTATGCAAGCTACTCGAAGTATGGTTCTCTGGTCTATCTTAGCTACCACATAGACTCCCCCTATCTATTATTCATATTATCTGGGAGTCTCTAAACTGGATGGCTCAGAACAATTACTACTCTGAAGTGTATTCATCATCTCTCTGAGCTCTGACTTCTTTCTTTCTATCTGTCGATTCATCTTTCACTATAGTTCCTAAAAGTACAATCTCTTGAACTTATTCCTTATTTACATGTCCTTCTTTTCTTTTAGTTATTTTCCAATTTTTTTTGTATCTGATGTATTTCTTTGTAGAATTTTCTTCATCACGTTTTATTTCCAATATTATGATCTCTGGCACCTGGTCTTTGTTCACCTGTTATTCATGTTTTATTATGAATACTTTCCTATATCTGATATCAGTGTTCTCTTTCATGTAAGTATCGATCATGCTTCTACAATCACTAGATATGTGTCCATGGTTATGACATTTGTAACATTCAATGTTATGTGGGGCCACATAGGCACTTCTTGCTTGAACATTTATTTTATAATCCATGCAATTTGCAACCTTATGTCCAAAATTAGTACAATGAAAACTGTTGAGACCTGAAATTGACATTCCCATTACCCTATCATATTCTTCACCTATACCTTTTTGGCCTACCTAAAGCTTGAGTGAATGACAAGAACGCTACCAATTTCCAGTAATAAGGTCATAAGGTAAAGTATGGTTAATTCATGCAATTTTTGGTTTATTGAGTTAAGGAATTAAATATTTCATGTACTAATGCTTGATTTTTCATATGTGAATCCTTGACCTCTAGATGTCTAGCCTTCCTGTACCAGCTCAGCCATATGGTACCCACGTGCCAAGACTGCTGATGTCTGAATCTGGTACCAAACACATCCGGTACTAAATCTTACCCGTTGTGATACGGTACTAACAACACACACTGTTATCATCCAGTACCAATAACCATGCTCTGTTATGATCTAGTACCACCTTTTGCACCCTGTCATGATCCGGTACCATCTTCCTGTTATGATATGGTACTAATATGGAAGAGCCTAATGCACTAAGTTAAGTGCCAGATCTCACCTAAGTCAATTGGTGGATGTCTATTTGTTTTATCAAGGCTATGATAAGAACAGTTTGTTAATTGCCTCATCCTCATGCACTTTGTGTCATGAGGATGAAGCTAATGATGTAACCAAATGATTGAACTCAACAACTGATTGATTTGCAAATCACTTTGCCTCCTTGTTTTTCACGATTCAGACTATTAAAAAGTTGTGGCAAGGATGGTAGAGGGAGGAGGAGAATTAGTATATTGCCAATATGTGAAGCCGCATGTGATGGTACATAACATTTTCTGAGTAAAGATTAATAGAATTTCATTTATCCCCATGTTCTAATTATCTATGATTAAGTATGAGTTGAGTTGTTAACAAGAGTTTTGATTTTATGCTTTGAAATGTGAGTGAGAGTAATGTGTGTGTCGAAAGAAAGCTTCCTGTAGACTTCAATAGCTGACCTATTGAAGCGACAAGGGCCCACCACCCAACAAAGGTCAGCCTCTTTGTAGATTATCATTAGTATTTGTTTTTAGTAGTATAACCATTGAATTATCTAGAGCTTTAACTTTGTTAGATGATAGCAGTACAGAATTAGATTAAGATTTCCATTCTATAATTGCTTGGAGATCTTTAATTGCTATGTTTTTCATATGCCCTGTTTGTGTTATCATGAATTTGATTTCCTTGAGTGATCATAGATGTTGGTAGCAACAGTCAAAACTACTTGGATAAGAACTAGTGAAGTTCATTGTGAACCACAATAGAACCAACCTATTGACTATTGAACTACCCATGCTATGCTTTGCTGATTGATGTGTGATTTCCTTTCAAAACTATGGATTGCATAGTTATTTTTTCGGGTCAGATATCAGAGTTGATCTATCAAACCAATTCCATCTCATACTTGCATGTGTCATTGATCTAAAAATGAAGAAGACTTTTATTCTTGAAAATATTTGCAAGTAAAATTTATGTGTTAAAAATGAAAATGGATCATCTTTGCAACACAACTTATAATAGGATTTACTCATTCAAGACGCATATAAACAACAACATAATCAATGAATAGAAAACACATAACACAGCAAATGATAAAGGTTCACCCCTCTCTTGGGCTACATCTCCTGGTCCAGCTTCCAATGGATCATTTGTATTATTTTCTCAAAGTTCTCAAAAATGTGCTTTACAATGCTCAAACTGCCAAATAGACTGCTCCAATGGATTTAGAATGTCCAAAAACCCCTAGTTGGGCTTTTTTGGCACCTCGTTTGACCACAAATTGAAGAAGATAGGCTTCCTGGAAGTCACCCCTTCAAGCTTGTTATCTCTGCATCTACAAAACACACCTCTCATGGCTCAACCTAGAACACACGCTTATTTAAGCATAAAAACCTAGCACCAGATGCAACCTCACAAACGGTGCGAACTGTAGGACGGTTACGGGCGTGCCTAGACCCTAACTGCCTAGGCCATGGTTGTGTGACCCATGTGTCCATGCGCAAATGCAAACGGGGCTTCGTCCCAAGGTGAATAGATAATGGAAAAGTGGCAGACATTGGTTATACAACCATTTGAACCAATACACAATCGTGCACACACCCCCACAACATAACCAAAGGTCATATGCTATGGAACATACGATCGGGGCTGGGCTCTGTTTTGAAATAAATATCCATGCACATTTTGTTAAACCATCGGTCACATCTATATAATGTCGAAACCAGGGGTTGTGGCTAAGCCCCAGCCCGGACACCCGAGCCAACATAACACAATTCAAACTCAAATATATTTTAAATCATATATATAACAAGGTTCATATGGTGGCATGTCGGTTGGCGGCCCTTCCCAAGTCGCTTCCCCTACCCCGAAGGTCGCGGGGTTGAGTCCTGCCGGTTGCAAAGATTTTAAACCAACAAACAAGTGACACATGGAGGCCTTTGATTGGGACAC
Organism: Picea abies; assembly: GCA_900067695.1. NCBI lineage: Eukaryota > Viridiplantae > Streptophyta > Pinopsida > Pinales > Pinaceae > Picea > Picea abies. Next base: position 2,824 of record CBVK0103063801.1, on the reverse strand, counting down.
GTGTCACCTTCCCATTCGCTGCCAACAAAACATGCCATATGCCAACTATCCAATAATTGTCTTCCACATCAACGTATGGTCAGCCACATCATTCGTATGGTCTTCCACGCCATCATCCGTACGGACTGTATGGACTGTACAGTCAGCATCCCTTTTTTTCCTGTTTACCATTTTGAGCAGAATGCGATATCTCTCGCTCCCGATGTCCATTTGAACCCAAATGAGTTGTGTTGGGTTCTCAACGATGAGGTCTATGCTCTCATCCGATTTGAAGTGATTTCGAACACTTTGAATTTTTGAGTAAAATTTGATCCCCTGATCACACCTCCCCATTGGAAAGCTTTCAGACCACCAAAAGACTATTTTCAGTCTATTTGAAGATGAGGGTATAGTTCCCTCACTCTTCCAACCTCAATTCAGTTGGCTTTGCTTATTATTTTTTCCTTTAAGACCAACTCGAAGATACTCCACATTTCCTCATTTTGAAGTTTTCATTCTCCTGTCAAGGATGGTGTCTTCATGTAGTTCTGTAAGATATTCTAGGGAAAAATCATCTATAGAAGGAATATGAACATGCTCTCCATGATCATCAATCAATGGAGGCTCATACAATTTCAAATTCTCAACATTTACAACTGCATACATTTTCATATAAGGAGGCAAATCTAAACGAAAGGCATTGTTACCAATCTTGTCGATAATCTTGAAAGGACCATATCGAATTGGTTTCAATTTTTTACCTTATCCTTTAAGCCTCTCCCTACTGATGTAAAGCCAAACTTCATCTCCAACTTGGAAACTGATGACCAAGTGGAACTGTTGAAGGAAACCCATCCATCTGAAGTGCCTAGCTTGTTGTAGCTTTGTTTGTCATTATAAGTATTGCAGTGGTTGATGATCGGTGTGAACAATGGTTTATTTCCCCAAAAAATAATGTTTCCATTTTTTTACACTCTGTACCAATGCATACAACTCCTTATCATAAGTAGGATAGTTAATCATAGAATCATTAAAAGTTTCATAATGAAAACAAATGGGCTTACCATGCTGTAGCAAAACTTCTCCCATTGCATAATTGCTTGCATCTGTTTGGATTTCAAAAGGTTGTCTTAAATTTGGAAGTGCAAGAACTGGTGCTGAACTGATATTCTCTTTCAAAGTATCAAAATCCTTATGTTGCTTGCCTCCCCATTGAAAAACTTTCTTGACACTTGTCACTGCATGAAAAGTTAGCAATAAACTTCCTCCAATATTGGGCTGCTCCCAAAAAACTTCTTACCTCGGTCACATTGTTGGGCTTGGGCCATTCCAATATGACTTTGACTTTGGAGGGATCAATTTTTAATTCACCTCCACCAACAATATTCCCTAAGTAAATAAGTGAAGTATTTCCAAATTCACATTTGGACAACATCAAAAACAACTTTTATTTTCTCAAAACATCCAAAACTTGTTTCACATGTTTAACATGCTCTTCACGAGATTTGTTAAAGATCAAAATATCATCCAAGTAGACAATAACACAATCATCAAGAAAAGGCCTTAAGACATCATTCATAACTCTCATGAAAGTAGCAGGTGCATTGAAAAGTCCAAAAGGCATTACCATCCATTCAAACAAACCTTGCTTAGTTTTGAAAGTTGTCTTCCATGTGTCTCCCTCGGCAATTCTGATCTGATGATATCCACTTCTCAAATCTAACTTAGTAAAATATTTAGCATCTTTCAATTGATCAAGCAAATCATCGATTCTAGGAAGAGGATAACGATTCTTTACTGTAATTTTGTTCAAAGCCCTAAAATCAACACACATACACCATGTACCATCTTTCTTTGGCACTAACACAATTGGAGATCCACATGGCGATGAGCTTGGTACAATAACCCCTTTGTCGAGCAACTCTTGGATTTGGTTTTTAATCTCAACATTTTCCATAACTGACATTCTGTACATACCAATGTTTGGGAGAGGACAATCTTGTTGAAATTGAATTTCACGTTGGATACCCCTTTTTGGAGGTAATCCCTTTGGTTCCTTAAACATTTCATCATATTGATTAACAACCTCATATATATCGGATTTCAACTTTATATCACAACCTTGAAATGCTTCATTTTCAATATCATTTTTGGGTTTAATCATTAAGAGAACAAAATTCTTACTAGCATTGACTAATCTCTTCATTTGTCCCGCATTTACAAGTGATAAATTCATCTTCTTTGTATGGGATCTAACAATGTACTCAACTCCATTCTTAAACAAATTATACTTATTCTCATGACGATGAAAAATAGCTTTCCTATCGTATAAATATGGGCTTCCCAACACAATACCACAGATATCCAATGGAATAACATCAAGCTCTACCTCATCAATGAAATGTGCAGTGATAGAAAACTTAAGTTTGCACCTTCTTGTTACTTGTAATTTAGCATTATCATATATCCAACCAAGAGGGTATGTCTTAGGATGTGGAATTGTTTCCAACTTTAATTTCTTAATAGTGTCTTCAGATATAAGGTTTGCTTGAGATCCAGTATCAAATAGAGTATGTATCTTAGTATGCTTTGAAACAACCCTTATGTGAAAAAGTTCAATTCTCTCTTTTTCTTGTTGAGTTACATTGAGATTATTGTTACTTGAAGAACTAGTACTTGCAAAAGAACCATTACCTTGATAACCCATAGCTGTGATCTTTGTTTCATCACCCGAATCAGAACCTAAATCATGTTGTATGGTTTCAATAGTCTTTGACTTCCCCTTGTTGCCAAACTTTTTGGGTCTTCTTTCAGGATGAAGTTTCCAACAATGGTCTTCATCATG
>CBVK0103063800.1:0-14501 GCA_900067695.1 Picea abies | reverse complement strand
GCTCCAATGTATTTGAGTAACGTTTCTTGAGAAGACAAATCTACTCCCAAAACCAAATCTCTTCTACTAAATTCTTGAGTAAATATTTACACATTTTGTCCTTTAGCTTGTCTAAAATTTTGCCAATCCATAGTAGCCTTTTGCTTATATGCCAATGGATAAAATTGTCTTTTAATTGCAACAATAAAATCATTCCAAGAGGTTAAAATTTTACCATGCTTTTTCATATCCTCCTGATTTTTGGATTCCCACCAAATGAGTGTTGCACTATCCAATCTTAAAGAGGCAAGCTGAATCTTAGTTTCATCATCTTGAATTTTTTGTATCCTACAATATATCTCAATCCGACGAATCCAGTTATCTAATTTCTCATCATTAACTTCTCCATTGTATATTGGCAATTCGAATTGAATATCAAGCTTTAATGAAGGAATTTGTGAAGGAGTTTTAACATGTCTTCTTGGAGAATTCGGAAGAGGTCTTGAAATGGTAGAAGAAGAAGAATAAGAAGAAGATGGAGGAGAGGGTGTTGGAGAAGCACCATTCCCTCCATTTCCATTTGGAGTTTTATCACCACTATCTCCCTTGTGATTTGTAGGGTTGGAGTCTTCACCTTGCTACCCTGCATTCCTTTCCATCAAGATCTTCATCATCTCTCTCATTTCCATGACAACCTTTCTGAGATCTTCATCTTCTGCAGGAACATGTTCATGACTTTCTTTATGAGCCGTACTTGGTGAATGCCTCCTTGAAACTTGCGGTGATGGTATATGCTTCCTCCTTGAAGGATGAGAACTTGGCTCCACAAGTTGACCTTCTCCTCTTGTGAGTTTCAACCTTGTGAGCACCAGAAAAAAAAACACTTGCAAATAATCAAGTATTCAAAAACCTATGCTCTGATACCAACTTGATCTAAAAATGAAGAAGAATTGTATTCTTGAAAATATTTGCAAGTAAAATTTATGTGTTAAAAATGCAAATGGATCATCTGTGCAACACAACTTATAATAGGATTTACTCATTCAAGATGCATATAAACAATAGCATAATCAATGAACAGAAAACACATAACATAACAAATGATAAAGGAGTTCACCCCTCTCTTGGGCTACATCTCCTGGTCTAGCTTCCGATGGATCATTTGTATTATTTGCTCAAAGTGCTCAAAAATGTGCTTTAAAATGCTCAAATTTCCAAATGGACTTCTCCAATGGCTTCAGAACGTCCAAAAACCCCTAGTTGGGCTTTTTCGACACCTCGTTTGACAAAACATTGAAGAAGATAGGCTTCCTGGAAGTCCCCCCTTCAAGTTTGTTGTCTCTGCATCTACAAAATGCACCTCTCATGGCTCAACCTAGCACACACGCTTATTTAAGCATCAAAACCTAGCACCAGATGCAAATGCACAAACGATGCGAACTGTAGGATGATTACGGGCATGCCTAGCCCCTAACCACCTAGGCCATGGTCGTGTGACCCATGTGTCCATGCGCAAATGCAAACGGGGCTTCGTCCCAAGGCGAATATATAATGGACAAGTGGCAGACGTTGGTTATACAACCATTTGAACCAATACACAACCATGCGTGCACCCCCACAGCATAACCAAAGGTCATATGCTATGGCACATACGACCGGGGCTGGGCTCTGTTTGAAATACATATTCGTGCACATTTTGTTAAACCATCAGTCACATATATATAATGCCGAAACCATGGGCTGGGGCTAAGCCCCAACCTGGACCCCCGCACCAACATAACACAATTCAAACTCAAATATATTTTAAATCATATATATAACAAGGTTCATATGGTGGTGCACCAGTTGGCGACCCTTCCCAAGTTGCTTCCCCTACCCAGAGGTTGTGGGGTCGAGTCCTGCCAGTTGCAAATCTTTTAAACCAACAAACAAGTGACACGTGGTCACCTTTGATTGGGCCACGTGTCACCTTCCCATTCGCTGCCAACAAAACACGTCATATGCCAACTGTCCAATAACTTTCTACCACGTCAGCGTATGGTCTCCGACGTCATCCGTATGGTCTGCCACATCATCATCTGTACGGACTGTACAATCAACATCCCTTTTTTGTCTGTTTGCCATTTTGAACAGAACACGATATCTCTTGCTTCCGATGTTTGTTTGAACCCAAACGAGTTGCATTGGGTTCACAATGACAAGGCCTACGCTCTCGTCTGATTTGAAGCGATTTTGAACACTTTGAATTTTTGAGCAAAATTTGATCCCCTAATCAATCATAATGGAATAGATAGCCTCTCTGTGAAAGACAACCAAAGTGCATTGCAGATTGCTATTTTGATTTGTTTCCAGCATGCATAATCTAGTTTAATTCTATACTCGTGACATTAGAAATTACCTTTCTTACTGTTGTCTTGTAAATCTATTGATTACGAATCGTTGATTCATAGTTAATGAGTGCATTATACTAAACATATAAGTAGCACAACATTTTGGCGCCATTGTCAGGGAGTTGCAAATGGTAGGATGTAATTTTTAGCTTAGATTGTTTGCATAAATTTTAATGTTTTTAAAAGGCTTCTTGAGGGAGGAGGATAAAACATTTAAGATGTGAGTGAAGAGCCACGTAGCCACTAGAGTGGGGTTCTCCAAAGCCAGGTTGCCTTCTTACCTTCTAGATAGGATTAGGATTTCAATTCAGCTAAAGAATCAAATTTCCATTTTATGCATAGATATAGAGATAAGAAGGGTAGATTTCTAAGCTCCAAATATTCAAAAACAAACCCCCCCACTAATCCAACTGACACTAGTGCAGGAAAAATTCCACCAACAGAAAATTCAAGGGGAGCCAACGAGGCTCTAAAAGGAGGACCTAAAACAAAAGAATCAGTATTGGGACAGGCAGAACGTGAGTCTGTTGAACATTTAGGAGACAAAAAAAATCCATTTTCTGAACCATCCATCAGTAGAATGGAAAAAGAAGAAGGAAATGTAGCCACAGATACTGAAACCTTTGGGTTTCCAATCTTGGATATTTCCAAAAACATCAACATGAAGAATACCCATTATCATCGTTACCCACTTTCAGAGGCATGTCAACTGAAGATCCAGATTTATTTTTATTCGAATTTGACATATTATGTAGAAGCTATAACTACTCAGATGATGCCCAAAAAATTAAGCTTTTTCTTGATACAATGAAATATTCAGCCTTAAGATGGTTCATGAGCTTAGGAGAAAATACAATCCTTTCTTGGGATCAAATGAAAGACACATTTTTACAAAAATTCCAAGACTATTGTAAGGATAATGTTAAAAACGACATTTTTAAAATGCATCAAACAGAAGATGAAAGTCCAGAGGACTACTTCGAAAGGTTCTTATACAACTATCAAAAGTCAAAACTATTCACCTCAGACCCAGCTGTAGTAAGAACTGTATTCTTGAAAGGTCTTAGGGATGATTGCATAGAAGTTTTAAACTTGTTGAGTTCAGGAGATGTACACAAAAAACCTTTTTTAGAAATTGCAGATTATTGTAGGAGATACTCAAGAGGACAAGCTAAAATAGGCAAAGGACCAAGAGATCCTTTTAGTAGAAATACAAAACAAAGTTCAGGGACTGTCACCAGAACTGAGTTAGGAAACTTATTGGAAAACTTTAAAATAGACATGTTGAGCACAATAACTAACCAATTAGATACTTTGAAACTAAAAAAGAAACAAGAAGAATATGCTTTAGCAATATTTTGTCATAGACAGTGAAAGAAGCACAACAGCGAGAAAGAATGCCCATTAAATGTCATAGAAATCAACGGTCTATGTACACTAGAACACCCCACATCTGAGTGTCCAACCTTGCTTGAACTACAAGTGATGTATAGGGGAGGAGTCTCACAAGAATAGCCATACCCTTCTAGAAGACCTTGGAGAGCCCAAAATCCCAATACATTTTATGATCCTAATACATAATATCAACAACAACAATGGGGTCCTTCCCCAATGACTTATCCACAATGGACCCCTCAGCAAACTTAGCCTTGGAAACAAAGTTGGAGGGGACCTATGTATGGGAATCCCTCTTACCCTACATATCCACAGTACCCTGCAAACATTTCCCAATTACTACCTGGATTCAACCCACCACATATGAAAGCTTTACTCCCACCTCCTATACAACAACAATTTACAAACCCCTTGAGTCCTAATCAGCAGCAACAAGTATCTATAAATCCCAATCAACAACCACAAAACCATACTGCCCACAACCCACCTAGAACAACAACAATCCCTGCCCAGCTAGTCCCTAACCCCAACAATCGACCCACCCACCCTATGCAGAATACAAAATTTCAAACCTTTCCCACCTATGAAATTCAACTACGATCAGGGAATGTGGTAAACCAAACAAATCCTACAGTAATAATTCAGGAAGAAAATGATAATCATTCTGAGGAAGAAAACACTCAAACCACCCTTGCAAAAGAAGATGCCTCTCCTCCTATCCCAATCACTTCTCATTTTGTACGAGTACCCCAACAAATTAATCTTCCACCTTACCCCAAAAGATTGTTAGTGAAGAAACCCGACCCACCCTTGCACAGAGATATAGAAGATGAATTACGAAATGTGTGCATAAAAATACCTCTCCTACAAGCTATTAAGGATATCCCTATATACGCCAAAATTATAAGGGATCTTTGCATTAAGAAACCAGGAAGGAAGAAGAAGGAACCTCCTCTTGTTCAAGTAGTGGGACAATTATCTAAATTTATTTTTGAAATGCCATACAAATATAATGACCCTGGAAACCCAGTTGTTACTATTGAAATTAATGGTATTTCTCTACCAAACACACTCATTGATTTGGGTGCAACTATTAATGTAATTACTTTTGACACTATGCAAAAGCTCCAAATCAACTAGTTAAGACCAACCTAAACCATGATCAAGTTGGCAGATAAGTCAGTCATTAGCCCTGCAGGAAGTCTAGATGATGTCACAGTCACTCTAGCTTCTTGGGAATATCCAGTAGACTTTTTAGTCATCTATTCTAAATCATCCTCCAAACCAAGACACCTTGTGGTTCTTGGCCATCTGTGGTTCTTGGCCACCTTTGGCTGGCCACAGTAGATGCCTTTATCAACTATCGGTATGGTGAGATGACTGTATCCAATGGCACACATAGCCAAAAACTTGTCCTCTTCCCTCCTGCCCAACCGGTACAAGAAATACATATTTGGTTTGAAAACCCTTATGGAGAGGAAAATTGCATTAGACCTTTGTTAACACTTGAACAAGTAAGAGGAATACAAGAACAATCAGATGAACAAGTCTTAAGCTTATTTTTGGCTGACACAAATTGCATTGAATACCCAAGGTCTTTTGCACAATTGTCACATATTTTTAGTTCTAAATTTCAACAAACTTGGCACCCTGATATCACTCAATTATACACTTTATCACCAGCCCCCTCATATAAGGAAGAAACTATTGAACTTGTTGAGATTAGCCCAGGAAAACCTTGTATATCAACTATAGTTTGGAACCAGAACAAAAGACACAAGTGATTGAAATGCTCCAAAGACAATTTGATGCCTTTGCATGGGATTATGCAGACATGAAACGCATTCACCCTGACATATGCACACATCATATCTACAGTAATGACCAAATCAGACCAGTCAGATAGCCTCAGTGAAGGAAGAATCCAACCCTTAAAGATATTGTAAAAGAGGAATTGCAAAAACTCCTCCAAGCCAATCTCATATACCCCATTTCAGATAGTCAATGGGTATCTCCACTTGTCATAGTTCCCAAGGAAAATGGTAAGTGGAGGATATGTGTAGACTTCCAGGATTTAAACAAAGCCACCCATAGCAATTACTTTCCCTTACCATTTATTGATCAGGTGCTGGATACCCTGTACGAAAAGAAGTATTTTTCATTCTTGTATGGGTTTAGTGGTTACAACCAAATACAAATAGCACCTGAAGACCAGGAAAAGACCACTTTCACCTTCCCTTGAGTCACATATTCTTATAGGGTGCTCCCTTTTAGACTTTGCAATGCCCCAACCACTTTTCAAAGAGCTGTCCTAGCCATTTTCTCTGACTTGACCAATGATTGTGTGCAAGTCTACATGGATGACTTTACAGTCCATGGAAAAGACTTCCAGGAAGCATTGTCCATTTTAGAAAAAGTCTTGATTAGGTGTAAGGAAACTAACCTATCCTTAAGTAATGAAAAATAAAAAATGATGCTCATTGAAGGTATTGTTTTGGGACATCACATTTCCCGTTCTGGCATGAGAGTTGATCCGACAACAATTTATATCATCACACAAATTAGAATACCTTCCTCACAAAAAGAAGTCCGCAACATTTTAGGACATGCTGGCTACTATAGAATATCCATTCCGAATTTTACAATCCTAGCTACCCCTTGATTTAAATTATTATCTAAAGAAGCTGAATTTAATTGGGATGATGAATGCCAAATATCTTTTGAAATTCTAAAACAGAAATTGTCAACTACCCCTGTATTAAGAGGACCAAATTGGTCCCTTCCTTTTCATATCTGTACCAATGCCTCAGATACAGCCCTTGGGGCAGTCCTTGGACAAAGAGAAAATCAAGTGCCCTATGCTATTTACTTTGTTAGTAAAAATCTATCTCTAGCTGAAGTTAATTATATGGTCACAGAAAAAAGTTGCTAGTTGTAGTCCATGCTATCAATAAATTTAGACACCATATTACAGGATATCAAGGTTTTGTACACACTGGTCATTCAACCATCCGATTCTTAATGAACAAACCTATAACAAATCCTAGAGTTACAAGATGGATTTTATTATTACAAGAGTTTAATATCAACATTGTTGATAGAACTGGCAAAGATAATCTTGTGGATGATTTCTTATCTAGAATTATTCATCTGGGAGATAATGCACCAGTAGAAGATACCTTTCATGATGAAAATTTATTTTCTATTTCTACATTCACTATGTTGTATGAATATGTCACTAACTATCTTGTGACAGGGAAGATGCCTCAGAAATTGTCTCCTAGAGAAAAATAGAAAGTAATTCAACTAAGTGCAAATTACATGTGGCATGATGATTGCCTCTACAAAATAGGACCAGATTTGGTGATCAGGAGATGTGTAAGGGAAGGTGAAATTCATGATATTTTACAAGCCTACCATGATGGCCCTTGTGGAGGGCACTTCGTAGACAAAAGGACTACTTACAAAGTTCTGCAATCAGGTTACTACTTGCCCCATATTTTCAAAGATGCTAAAACCTATGTATCCAATTGTGATGAATGTCAACAAATGGGTAAGCCTACTGCATGAGATCAAATGCCACTTCAAGCCCAAGCAGTCATTGAACCATTTGAGAAATGGGCATTAGATTTTGTAGGGCCCATTAACCCTACATCTAAAAAGAAAAAGTATATACTTGTATGCATTGATTATGTGACTAAATGGGTTGAAGAAAAGGCTTTACCGACTGCAAGTGAACAATCAGTGGTAGATTCCTTTTTAATGATATCTTTACTAGATTTGGTGTACCACAAGAAATTGTGACTGATCAGGGAACTCAATTTACCTCTCATCTAGTCAAAGCTGTTACAGAACAGTACCAAATCAAACATTGGAAATCTACACCCTATCATCCACAAGAAAATGGACAAGTAGAATCCACCAACAAATTTATTGAGTCCATTCTTACCAAAACAGTACAGCTGCACCATAAGGATTAGGCTGATAGATTATTAGAAGCCTTATGGGCTTATAGAATCACCTGGAGGAATACAACAAGACATACACGCTATGAGTTAGTGTATGGGAAGCAGGTGCTTCTCCCTATAGAATTTCAGATCAAAACCTTTAGGACTGTAGTACAAGTTGGCATGAACTTAGATATAGAAAAGACTCTTGCAGCATAATGAGTTGGATGAAACTAGGCGGGAAGAACTTCAAAGGACTACCCTCATTCAAGAACAGAGAACAAAATGGCATGACAGGTATATCAAAAAGAAAAATTTTCAACAAGGAGATTGGGCCCTATTGTATGACAGCAGATTCAAGAACTTTAAAGGTAAGTTAACCACCTATTGGATGGGACCATACGAAATTGACACTATCTACGATAATGGTTCAATCAAGATAAAGACAATTGATGAACAACAGACACCACTACTTGTGAATGGTCACCGATTGTGAGTTTACAACAAACCTCTTTCAAAAGAAGAATTCCTGACTCGTATATTATAGAATTCAAACATGCAGATGATCAGTAAGGAAGGAGATCCTCCTACTGACCCACATTGATTGATTGGTTTATTTGAAACTTTTTTTTTTGTACATAGATGTGGATCGAATTTTGTTAATAAGCTGAAGGTAACAAAAGACTCTTACTTTTGTTTTACTTTCGCAAATTTTCTTTTCTTTTGTAAGAAATTTTTTATAATCTATTTGATCCTTCATGAACTCGCTAAACATCAGTTGTAGGCATCAACAATATTATGTTTTATTTCAGTACCAGAAATCTTGTTCTAGTCCAGTACTAGTCTGGTACCTGAGTCTATCCTTCTACATTACTATCAAGACATATTACCTAATTGACAAGGCATATTTCAAAATCTTATATGAAGCCATGCAACAACCACTTAATATGGAACCAAAAATCGAAATGCAATACCAAATGGCAGCCCTCCTGTTGACAACTAAAGGAAGGTATTTTAATTTCTTTTGGTTTTGTTGCTGGGAAGTATTTTAATTTCTTTTGGCTCTATTGTTGAGAAGTATTTTAATTTCTTTTGGTTCTATTGCTGAGAAGAACTTTAATTTCTTTTGGTTATGTTGCTTAAAAAGAGGAACACAATTTTTACCTATGATTTCTCAAAGAACCATAATCCGCTTCAAAGACTAAAAGTTGCCTTTACCCAATATTTCAGCATGATTTAAAAATATATATATTAGCCTATAAACAACTATCTCACCCTAACCTAACTTCAATAGTATTCATTGGATTATTTTATTAAAGAGCAACATATGAGTATATGAACACTCTCTACCATGGGCACACTACCAAAACTTTAATGGCAGAGGATGTACCCGTACCCTAAGGAAACTTTAGGTCATTCTCTTATGGACAACTTCAGACAAAATTATACATTTGGATCACTCTAAAGAAATAATGTGCATAAAAGCTTATTTTTCCTTCAGACAAATCTTTAACAAACATACAAAAGAAGAGTATATGCCTTCCAACCCAATACCATCCCACCATGTAAAAAGGTTTTCAAACGAGCCTCCCCTATCACCATGCAAAGCACTCTTTAATACAAAAACAAAATAGGTGACTATGGACAAGAAGCCTATGATGGAAAAAGGGTTTAAGAGACTAACCCGCTAGGATACTGAACAGGTCTGCTGGCAGTGGGTACTGATCTGTGGTATGACTAGGCAAACCCATTAGGGTACTAAACATGCCCGTTGGCAATGGGGCATTCTTCCTGGGGAAGGCACCTCTCACTAATTATCACAACTACCCCATCGAAGTATTGAACAGGCTTGTTGGCAGTGGGTTCTAGTTGAAAAATGTCTAATCTATACTTGTCTGATTGAAAAATCCACTTTTTTCCATGTAAAACAAAAAGAGTAAAGGTCATTATTGGTTTTCATGAGATACCAAACTCTAGATGAATCAGAAACATAATTGCTCCAAGAAAATTTTCATTTGAGAATCACCCTAATTGAACCTACCGATCTGACATATAAAGCCTACACTATCTAAGAAGTAAACTTCTTAAGAGTGGAGCCCTAACTAGGGAGTTTAATCTACTTATATTGTGAAATTTATCTTTAAACCAATGATAGTAAATCTCTGAAGCAAGTTAGGTGGGATCTGTTCTTTTGGAAAATATATGTCTTCCCATGGTTCACTATTGAATGCTACCTCTATCAATACTCCATTAAAAGAAGGGCAATTTCATTTTCGGCATGAGATGCAAACATATATGTATTCCCTTATTTCACCGCTGAATGCTACTTCTATCAATAATCCATTACAAAAAGGGCAATTTCATTTTTGGCATGAGATGCAAACATATATGCATTCCCCTATTTCACTGTTGAATGCTACTCTGTCAATAATCCATTACAAAAGGGGCAATTTCATTTTTGGCATGCGATCATATGATAAGTGATAAGCTGTACTTCTAAAATTTGATTGATTTCTTTTACTCTTGTCATCTTTTCTCCATTATGATATCAAATGTTGAATCTTCTTGCCTACAGATATACAACATCTTCGGCATGGGGGAAGGTCAAAGAGATCCTTCAGAACTCTTTTCCAAACTTACATGATCACCCTGTAGAACCAAATATAAAAGAAGATAAGCACATCAAAAGTACAGGACATTCCCATACCAAGTTTTCAAGAAGCTTCAGTCTAAAAAGATGAATTTTGACAATTTACAAGCAGTCACACATGCTATGGGTATCAATCATACAAAGGTGAAAGCAAAGGTAACATGGTATTTATTTTCCTATGCTCATAAAACTACAATAAATATGAAAAAATATACTAGATATTATGACCTTAGTATTAAACCCATGTGCCTATCCCTCATACCCATATGCCTAAACCTAATTAATCCTCTCATAGCTCTTGAACATGGTTAAAGGAAAAAATCATATCAAAATATGAAACATGCATAGCAATGATAAGACACGAATATATTTCATCCTCAAGAAAATTCACAAACCTATCTTATACCATGAACCACGATCCAACATTACTTTCACCACCCAAACGTCCAATCACCTATCCCAAAATGATGCCTTGAACACCTGACATCTTATCCTCATCATTACAGTAAAGGGTAGAAATTAAATCGCTTATCCAGTGGTGAATCCATCCAGATAAGCCTCATTTGGTCATAATTTTTCCTTACAACACCCTCACTTAAACTTACCATTCGCAATACCATCACCATACTTCCCCCTGTCATGAGCTTTTCTCTAGTCCCAAGCCTTCTCCTTTCCGGTACCAAACCCTTCATTAATTAACTAAACCCTTGTGCTATAGCCAGATCCTTTTCTCAACTTATAATGATGGTTGTTACTAGACACGAACTGGTTTTCCAAATTTATAGGGAAACCAAGCAGTACCAATTATGTCAAGAAAAATATGCTAGATTAGGGTGGATACCATTTTTGGAAAAATTTATAGGCTGGCACGAGAAGATTTCTCAAGAATTTATATATAGCTATGATGGAGAGACTTCACAAATAGGCAATCTACAACTGATAATTAACTAAGCAACCTTGAGGGAGGTCACGAGACTACCAAGCAGGGGAGCTAAATACTTCAAAGGTGTAGGAATTAACAAAGAAATGTTCCAACAATTCTTGAAGGCCGGTCATCAAAACCCTGACTAGAAGAAGGGGATCCCTAGGAACTACATCAAAGAAGAATACCATCCAATGATTACCAGTCTTCAACGATTTGTCACCTATGAAGGAAGGTTTGACGTGACCTTCATCTATCATCTTAGGATCCTATTGCATTTTGAAGGAGGCCCTGAAATCGATTTTCCATATTTTGTATGGATGATTTTGAATAAAATGGTAAGAGGTGTTTGTTGGTCTCCAGTTTTGATCATGTTTTTGCCTATATTATATCACAAAGACCTCCATTTCCATACCCAGTATCACCCCTTCTGGCTTTGTTTTGACACAGTTGAAATCTCTTTACCACTCAATGGGGTTACTCAAGGTATCTTTACGTTTCAAGTTATTTTTATGTATTTTGATGCTCTAAATTAATATTGAAACTAATGTGGCTTGAGTTAGGTACCATTTCTATTTTGAAACAGGATTAGCCAGTACCAGGTACCAGCTCGTACCCCGTGGAGATACCAACGAAGCTGCTCAAGATTCGCGCATTATGGCCAGAGTGGGAGACAACGAGATTTACATGACATATGGAGTCATCACTCATATGATGATTGAAGAACAATAATAGAAATGAGTCGTTAATATTTCATGATTCACACTTCGTGACACTACGTGTCACGAAGATGTGAAGACCGTTTTTAAACTTGATTTCAAGCTATTTTCGGATCTGGGATCCATTGGAATTAATGTATTTTTGCATTCGACTGTTATGGAGGAGGATCTATATATAACCAGAGGATCACTCCTAAGAAACAGTTGGGTTATGTTATGTTATGTCATGAATACATGTTTCTGAATACAAGTTGCTATTGCGTTATGTTATTTCACTGTCATACGATTTGAGCTATTTTTCTTTGAGTAAATGGAGCGTTAAGTATACACAGTGGTTGCGTAGAATGATATAGTTAGTTATGGTTCTTCCTTTCTATGTTTGTACCTTTTGGTTGGGCCCGCTAAACAGGTTCAAGTCGCTGCTATTCTCTGCATTAAATTTAGTTTATTTCAGTATCGTAGTAATTGCATGCATGTTGGTTTATTGAGTGTTGGAATTAACTGTTCAGATTATTGATTGATTATTCTTCAACTGTATCATTTCTAGCTTTTTAAATATCTGCTACATTGATGAGTATTGAAGCATGGTTGATTCCTGTAGAGTTTAGAGCATGAGCTAGGTCTGTTTCGATTCCAGTTTTCAATCTGACCATAACTTAGAGTTTGAATGTACTTTGCTTTGTTAGATAGTTAGGCTACTCTGTTTTGTTAGATAGTTAGGTTGCAATTAACTTAGAGGAAGCTTCTGGTACCAGTAGGGTATGTAGGATATTTCTTTGTTTTCATGTAGATAGATTTAGATTGATTTTCGAGACTTAGATTAAATGAATTCTAGGAAATAATCTTTCTATTGATGAATTAAATAGGACATGATAAGTTTCAGGATAGTCATTGGGATTCAGTTTTTAAGAGTGGGTTTGTGTTTTCTTTTACAAATATCCTTTAGATAGGAAATAGAATCTTACCCGTACATACAGTGTAGCAGCTCTAAGTTTACTTACCCTGGTTTGACAATTCAGTGTTTCAGGCCATATAAATCTTTAATTTAGCAGCCTGACATTTTTGGTGTCGTTGTCGGGGAGCTGTTTAAAATGTAAGTTAGATAGTTGTCTTGATTGGTTTTAGAATGCACTAAGTTTGGTGTGGTATGTTAGTAGGTTGATAGTAAGAGGAGCTGTGGAAACAAAAGGGGTGAAAACCGACATATCAGTTATTACAGGTACTCTGAAACTCAATCTTAGTTTATTTTATTTCCATTTAGCATGACTTCATGAGAAATAGAGATCCTAGAGGTAGATTTAGGACAAATATAAAACCACAAAAAGAAGAAACCTCCACCCAAAAAGTGATAGAAACTGAGACTGAAATTTTGGCTGAGGAAACCATAGAATAGAACCTAGAACCAGGAGACATCATACAGTAACAAACTCAAAACCCTGGTGATCCAGCCCTGGATGACACAGTTGATCCAGAGAAAATACAAGCTCTTCTCGGGAACCCTAACTCTGTAGTTTCACAGATAACCACTATAACTGTGGGATCAAAGGCCATAGGATCCTCAAAAGGACCAATAGGAGATAAGACTTCTGACAAAAAGAATCCAGAAAGGTGGGATTTCACACCCTCACCAAAGAAAGATAGAATTGTTTATACAATCCTTGGTAATCCTTTTACCATGGGAGAAAGAGGGAGAGACTTACATGGGGAACTTCATATTGAAAATGAAGGTGAAGAACAAGCAGAGAATGCGTTACCACCAGAAACCACCTTTGGATTTCCTATTTTGGATTTAGTCCAGAATGTCAATATGAAAAATATTCCACTTTCAGCACTACCAACCTTCCATGGGAAAAATAGTGAGGACCCAGATGTCTTTCTTTTTGAGTTCGACATTCTGTGCAGGAGTTATAACTATCTCCAGGATGCACATAAACTGAAATTATTCCCTGCCACCTCGAAAGATTCTACATTACGTTGGTTCATGAGTTTAGGAGAATACAGCATTAGATCTTGGGAAGATATGAAGGCAAAATTTTTAAAGAAGTACCAGGATTATTGCAGAACCAAGGATTCCCAGAATGACATATTCAAAATGCAACAACAAGATGAAGAGAGCCTTGAGGATTTTCTAGAAATATTTACCTATACCCTTCAAAAATCTAAATATAATGATCTCCAGGATGAAGCAATCAAGACTCTTTTCTTAAAAGGAGTTTTGGAAGAATATATTCATACTCTCAATTTAATGGATTCAGGAGAAATTTATCAGAAAAAGTTTGAAGCAATTAGTGAACTTTGTAGAACTTACTCAAGAAGTAAAGGGAAAACTGCAAAAAGTGTGAGAGAACTAGTTAACAAAAATACTAAAACATCCACATCTGGTGGGGTTACTAGAGTCGAATTGGGAAACCTTTTGGATAATTTTAAAACAGACCTTTTAGGAACAATTGGCTCTCAATTAGAAACTCTGAAGATTAAGAGAAAGCAGGAAGAGGAAAA